>JAOBRD020228592.1:0-25296 GCA_027575215.2 Hydrozoanthus sils
ATGAGATATTATACAGTGAGTAGGGAACCAATCAAATTGCTTAAAATTCAATATCCAGTTGTTTTTTTATAATAATAATATTTTCAACATAGAGGCAAAATTACTTCAATCATGCTGGTTGGATAACAGCGGGGGCATTTTTTTTCTTAATTCAGGGCAAAATTACTGAGCGCTGATTGGTCGCTGGTATACTTACGAAAATTTCCGAAGATTTTCCGAAAATTTTAAGAAGTCTGAAAAACTGCCTTTAAGAAACATTTTTCGAAGATTTACATAAATTTCCGAAGATTTCCGAGCGTTTCCGAATACCTCCAAAGATTTTCCGAATTTTTTTAATAATCATAAAAATGCCTTAGAAACGATTTCAAACCTCTTCCCAAGATTTCTGTATGATTTCAGAGATTACAAAGTTTTTATTACATGTACGTCTTTCGAAGAAACTTGGGATAAATGAGTTAAGAATGCAACGCTATCTCGTGCGTGGGATAGCGCAGAAAATGAAGATTTTTGCCCTCGATGTCATCAACATGTAATCGCAAGATTCTTCGTAAAATTTAGGATTTTAAAATATTACTTGTGTTTTCAATTTTTCCAAATTGCCCTCGTCGCCAAGCGACTCGGGTAATCTTTGAAAAAGTTGAAAACACTCGTGAAATTAATCCTTAATTTTACTTGGCCCCATGTGATTACCTCTACATATAATCCGATAACTAGCCAAAGTGATGTAGATCGATCGAAACCTTAATTTTTACTTATTGTTCGACTTGCCCTTCGTGCAACAATCAGGATTTTGACATTACTTTTTAGGACAATTATTCAAAATTTTACAAGTTCACATTTTTTTTCTTCGCCGTGTTCAGCGTTGATAAGTGACTTTTGTAAATCCATAGATATTAAACTGCGCGTATTGCAACGGCTGTTAAGTGAGTAAACATTTCAAAAGAACGAGACATAAAATTGAAAGACACTTTTATAGTCTTACTGAACATCTCACTGAAAACGTAGAACTTTCACAGTCTGATGTTTTTCGATTTGGAACATCAATCATGGCGCTCAACTAGCTAGGGGCGCATATTTATAGTTTACGTGGTTGATAATATCAGTAGGATGTAGGCATCACTGACAGATCGGCCTGAAATAATTCCGCAACCAGTTTTAGGTGTTATAATTACATGATATTGTCGGTAGAGCTCTATATTGAAATAGATATTTTGCTTTTAGGGCCGGATTGTCTTGGTGCTTATTAGTTTCGTTCACTGAAAGTATAGTTTGATACATACTGAGTTTTTATGAGTTTTATCCAGAAAGGCTTGAGAAAGACAACAAATGCTGGGTAAAAACTTTAAAATACTCATAAATTTGACTTTTTTTAACAGAAGCAAGCTAAGGACGCTTCTCGTTGAAGTTGTAAAGCACTTGCGACATTCGTGTGCGTTTTCTCGCTAATATTGTAAAACGATAAGAAAGAGTTTTAGGTTTTCATTTAGACGAGATAACTATTCTTGTTTTCAAGCGCCGGAACTAAGAAACCAGTTGTTCGACCTTTTTTACCTTAATTGCATGTTTCCTAGGTAACTTAGGTGCTTGTAAAAAACGACATCACCTGATCATCGACTCTGAATAATATTAATTACCTGTAATAATTTCCTGTTTCTTTGAAGCCGATTAACAACAAATGAACATTCTGTAAATACAGAGGTTATACCTACAAACCTAGAAACATAGGCTTATAGCTACTAACATTGTTATCGCGCTGCTGACGGCAATTTTAAATACAATATTTTTTAGCCGAGAAAATAATTTGATTTACGTTGGGTTGTAAATAAAGAGTTTATTGTACTTTTATCAAACTAATAGTGTTTAGTAAGTTTTTTTTAATTTTTATTATTTTAAAATTTGATTTCATGCTCGAAAAGACTATTGTGAAAAGAGTCCATTCCTGTGGTGGTCTTCAAATTTTCCACCTGGAACGATTTATTTATATTTATGCTAATTTATGCTTGAGGCAAAATCGGCATCATGTCAGCGCATTGCCAACATGGCTGACAACGAGTTAAAGAATGAGCTGCAAAGTTTGCTTTCAAGAAAGAAAGAGAGAGGAAGTCTGAGTGCTGAAAGTAGCTTAGAAGACGATACTTCAAGCTCAAGAAGTGTTGAATCTGACTGGAGCTTCACCACTTTTGAAAGCAACGACGATGATAAAATCGCCAGGGACAGCACTGTCGAAGGTGCAACGAAATCGTCATCTTCAAGCTCAATCGTAGATGGTTTACTCTTTGAAATTTACGACCGTTACCATGCAAGAGACTCAGTGGATAGCGATAATATAACGGAGTGTTCTACCACTTCGGGAAGTGTTTTCGGAGGGTCCTTTGATCTAGAAGATCGAGAACCGGGTGAACACTGGACGAAGTCCGACCTTCAAGTGAAAGGCAAGTGCTTTGAACAGTCCACGGTAATTCCAAGTTGAACTTTACCAGTTAAAGCTTGTTTTAACTAAACCTACTTGTACCAAAGTTGACGTGTTGATATTGCTTATATCTACTTGGTTTTAAAGAAAAACAGCGACTTCTATAACAAGCTACGAACTGTAGCTGTTAATTCTGTTAAAATAAAATTCAAAATTTACGCGAACATACAGTATCCAATGTTCTCCACATTTTTTCCGGTTTCCTTTTAATTTTGGAGCTTTCACATCTCATTTTTGGTATGTTCTTTTTTGTCAACGTAATTAAATGATTTTTCATGGCACGTGTTTGAATTCAGTTTATTTATTTTTGTAGATGTGGAAGAACTTCGTACCATGGTGAAAGAGATTCGCACCCGTATTTCCATGTTATCAGCGAAGCTTGTAAAGCAATTGAAACGACGGGATAAAAACGCTTACAAGTTACAGAAGAACTTTGATATTCTAACAGCAATCCTTCAGGCTGTCTCTCAAAAGAGAAGTAAGAAAATTGTCTTTTGTTGTATAACGGAATCCTCGCGTGTTCTTTTAGCGTGCCAGGCTGTAACGATGTCTTAATTCATAAATATTTCTTTATTCTACTACTGACTTAGAAATCAGAGAAACGGCCACGAAGAGTTTAAACAAGTCGAATAATTCTTAAATAATATATTAAGAAGCTTTTATAGAATCTTGCATATGGAACTAAAGCTATTCTTTTGAAAATAAATTTCTACGCAGTGTTTTCATTACCGTCGGACGGTAATTGTTATGCAAATGAAGTATTGTTCAATAGAGTGTGTCTTTATTTATGATCAAAAGATCAGTACGTTTTCTGGTTTACAGATCGGTAGAGTAAAGTTAAGTCAAGCGACTGTATTGTTTTTCTCTGTTTAAGTTTTCTAACTTTAAATAAAGAATGTTGTGGTTTTAAACTTGTACATAACATTTTCTATTCTTGATTTTGATAGGTAACCAATTATAGGTGACGGATAAATATGTAAATCCCTCCAAGAGTCGTTGTTAACCCCGGTAGCATATAAAACTTCCTCCCTAAAAAGTATACAGTGCATACTAAAGCGTCTTACAAGGAACTGTGTGTTAATGGTGTTAAACATGAACTTGTGTGAGTTATAAATTTCTAAATTGTGACGACTAGCTAGGCAATATCAGGCTTGTTTTTAAACAATGGCAGAAAAATTGCTCTCTGATAAATGAAATTAGACAACGAAAATATGTTTTGTACAAGCCGACAAGGAAATCATATTTGGAGCCAACTTAATTAAGTGCCAGGTACTGATGATATCATTGATCATATCTGGAAGATGTACTGCATCATGAGTTCAAAATGAGGATTTAAGTTCTCACCACTCTGTGGTTGTTAGAAACAACAATTTATTACTGTGAATGTCTTTAATTAGACTACAGAAAAAATTTTTTTAATAATCTCACTTTGGTGCTAGAATGCAGGACTTGCCGTTTGAGGCAAGTGATTGCCACGCTCACCATCACTCACGCAAAACTAACCTAAGGAGAGTTATTGCACCTTTAGTCCAGGAATTGCCCACATTGGGAAATGTAGTCTTAGCAACGTGTAGTGACTTGGCCTATAGGCATCGGAAAAATTTACTTGCAAATACTTCTACAGTATAAACTTGCATCAATCATGCGTGTTTACAGACTGGCGGATGACTATATTGCCATTTTGTGAAAGCCACCACACACTTTTCTACTGTCTTTATTGGATACTGTTGACAAATTACAAAAGTTGTTTCTAATTTAAAAGTATTTATTACTTACATTTTTTTAAAAAATTTATGAATACACTTGTTTGTCAGTGTGAATGGAAGTACTTCAAATTTGGATGAAATTAGAAGTAATGCTGGTATCAGGGCAGTGGTGCACTGTCCTTGTATGAGTTTCTTTCAAGCCTCTATCACTTGGAAAAGAAAGCTCACCTCGATTAGCTTAAGCTAGAGACACACTAGGCGATTTTATATGCCAATTGCAGCAAATTTGATCGCCTGCGAACCGTGGCATATTTAATCGCTCATATCTGACATGCTAGATATGGGCAATTTTATGTGCCAGTCGCTACGATCAGTGAAATTTGCTATTGCAATAGATGACACGCTAAACAAATTTTGCCAATCGCAGCAATCAGTGTATAAAATCGCCTAGTGTGTCGCAGACTTTAGGTGAGCTTTTTGTCACTCACCAACAATTTTCAAACGGCAAGCCCTGGAATGTAAATATTGAGCAATTACCATTAGACTTCTATTATTTTCTAGTTAGCCTGTTCTTGTTTGCCTGGATGAAAAACCTTGGCATTTTCTTTCTTACATCTATACTCAATATTTTCAATCAAGCTTTTTAAACAGATTTTATTTTAAACACAGTCTAGGAATATAATTTTAAATAGTAGATTGGTTTCATCAGACCTGCCAACTTATGGTTCTGTTATGTGACATGTATTATTTTCATCAAAATCTAAAGTTCTTACAACTTAGTGTCTATTTCAGTCAATTTTTGCCAGAATTGAGAATACGCAAGCTTATTTTAAATATAATTTATTATCTATCTATTTTATGTCATAAAAATATTAAATAGTTTAAAATACAAATGCAATTAGATATGCTAAATGCCCATTACAAAATTAGGGCAAAATTTCATAAAAAACTAAATTGTAATATCTTATCTTCGATTAGAATCAAGATACTACCTTGGCAACAATAGTGCCTAGTTGCCTTCCTGCTTTTGACAGTCTAATCCTAACTTTTTACTTAAGATCTCCAGTTTCTCTGGAGAGTGACAACTGAAGTCATTAAAAGTTTTTAGGTCTTTTGAGGTTGGCAATTTGTTCTCACCCATAATTTATCAGATTAATATTTTTCTTCTACCTAGACAAATCAGTTTATCACTGTTATTATTTCTTACCTTCAGGCTTTAAATAGTAACTTATTAATTCTCACTCATAATTTAGTAGATACAATATATACCATTTGTTTCTCAACATTTTAGTAGATTGGTATTATATTTATTATTATTAACCATACTTTAGTAGATTACAGTACTTGCTATTTATAAACTTTTTTGGCAAGCAAGATAATTGCTAGTTATTTAATGAATAGTTGTTACATTGTTATTCAACTCCCTCCAAAGACTTCTATGTGACTTCAGCTGATACAAGCCAACCCTTTGAAATTAAGCAGTAAACAAGAAAAACAGACACTTTAACCTCAAACCAACAATTAAGGCTGATTCTCATTAAAGGTATAAACCATTTCCCTCTCATCAGTTGCAATGTAAGCATTAATTTTGCTTTCTGTTTAGAACTGTTCACCAGATTAGTGCCCTTATTGGGTTCCAATTTTGATATATACTGAACAGTACATTCCAAGCAAAAAGAAATTTAGTTTCTAGAATAATAATTATATTGTGCAGAGGTGAGGAGTCTACTCTAATTTAAGCATACATTTCTTAGATCACATTGTAGTTATAAACTCCCTTATCATGGTGGGGGATTGAATTGCAATCATCCATGGAACGATCATGACCACTACTGTATGTAAATACATGCATCAAACATACTCTTGTTAGTTATTTCAAAATTCAAATTTTATGAATAATTGTACATTGTTGAGTAAGTAATATATATCTTCAACCTTTCAGGAATCGATACCAGGATTCGGTTTTCATATATACCTCAAAATGGAAAGAAAGCCTTTCGACAGGTTTGCTCCCTTTCATTTGTTTTATTTAAGGGTCATTCCATAGTACTTGTTCCATCTGTTGTTGAGGCAACATTTGGAGATTATTTTCCACTAAGTAGAATCAAATTTTCAAAGCTCTTCAGTTAATGTGCTAACAACATTTCTTATTTCTGCTAAAATGAGGTTGTTTTTTTCTTGAAATGGAAAAAGAAAAAAAAACTTTGATATTTTCAAGTGAAAAACAGAAAACAAGAAAAAAAGTTAGGATGTGTCCACTGCAGACTCAAACCCCAAACCTTCTGCTTTTAAGGCAGAAACTGTACTCTGACTCTTGCTACCTCAACACGAAAAAAATCAACTTGCTCAAAACATGTAAAAAGTCTCCGAGACCTAATTTTAATTTACATTGCATGCACTTAAGGTTAAGAAAAATAAATATGGAAGATAACTTTCTTTGTTTTATAAGATTTTCATTTGCAAGCAAATAAACAACAACCAGTAGTACCTAGCAAGAATCCAACTCTGGACAGCAAAGGTTGCTTTGAGAAAGTCTTAATGTGTGTCTCACTAGCTGACAAAGAAGCAGTATCTGATGAATCAATGTGATACTTGAGAGACAGCAGTGATACACTATGTAAATATTCACATTGATTTTTCCAAAAATGAAGTACAAACAAGCTATTTGACTAACAGGTAGCCCAGTGAATGCCTTTAGGGCACCTAGTTTTGCTATAGTATAATAACACGTCTCCCCAGGTCATTTTCTTAAAAGTTGATTTCTTAGCTATGATTGTTATGTAATTATTATTATCCATCCTGTTTGTTTTGCTGGCAGTAAATTTTGTCAGACTGTGCAGTATTTATATATCAAATATTTATTTTATAGATACTGATGAAATACCAAGATTTTTTCTTAAATTACTAAGAAATCATATAGATCTTCATTGCAGGCTTAAGAGAATTCTTCAAAGTTAGGTAAACTAGTCACCCTAGGTATACATTCAAAAACATGAAAAGTCTTCTTTTGCTTGGTTTGCCGACATTGATGTACTATATTATGAAATACATATTAACTTAATACATAAAATAATGTAAGTACCATTATGAAGTATATTGTGCCCTCCCTCTTTATAAGACATGAATTCTTGCAGGGGGTTGGGTGTTCTTGTGAGTGTTTTAAACTGAAATAATCACTGCCAAGATCCTAAATTTTTATGAGAATTTGTAGTCTGTTCCTTTATAGAATACTTTTTATCTACATTCTAGGTCATTTAAAAATTCCTTCGAAAAATTATTGAACACCATAATAGGGTATTACAAAGAGCAATTAAAACAAGTTCGCTTGTGATTGAAAAATGGCCAGCATTGTTGCTCCTGGCTTGAGAAGTCGGAGTCAAAGTAGTTGGTATTTATTCAGTGAGTGATCATGTGTGTACACATTTTTCATTTAATTGTGGAGAGCTGTTGTATGTGTCAATGCTATAGTTTTATTTTGTAAAGCTGTTATTATGGAAATTCATATTTTGGCCAAGGAAGTCCCCATGCTCAAGTATTAGCACCCAACCCCAAACTTTACATTTGATATGACAAGTATGGTACTTTGTAGACTTTACAGAAACTCATTCAAATAATACTGCAAGATTAACATAGCTCTTTAAGTCTTTGATTGTACTGTAACTGAGGCTTGAACAACATTACACCAAACTTAATGAATTGATCAATATTGATTTTTTCTCCAGTGGTTAGATGCTTTTAAGGCTGTGGCTCGGCTACCTCAGGGTGTTCCAGCTGCATGGAGAAAGAGGGTAAGTCATTCAAATGTACTTACAGTACCTGTTTTGTCATTGATATTGATTAGCTGATAAGCATTGTAATAGAGTCTCATTTTGCATAACCAAAATGTGGCTTCACTCCTAACCAAAATGTTGTTTACAGTATGATACTGTACAAGCCATTAATTAACATTAATTATAAAATTACTTGTGCTGTACCAGTTTGTGTGTCCATTTGTAGGCAATTAACAAGTAATAATCAGCTTCAGTTTTAATTATTTTGATTGCCTTAAATCAGGAAGACACTTAAAGGGGAGCACAGCATGCTTGGAGGTTAAAGGGGGAGTATCAAAGCTGTAGGAAAGACAAAAATTGTGCATCGTTTTTTCAGGAAGTGGGATTAGCAACAATCAGCCAGTGTAGTTTGCCAAATTTTCCCAGGGGCACATCCTAGACCCCCTAGAGGCTAGCTCCTTCGGTACTTGCTAAAACCATCTCTGCCAGCCAATACACTACAAGGTTCTGCAAGCCCTGCTGTGCAAAACGAACAAGCTGTAAGCACTGGAAGAGTGAAACAGCTGTACAATACACTACAGTCATTGTCACTTCACCACACATATGTATATTGACATTAATTCTAGACTATTAAATCGCATCATTAATAGGTCGGGCCACTATCAGAAAGGGATCCAGAACTATATACCTTGTGCTTATGTTTCACAAGATTTTGGAATTTCATGGGTTTGACAGCTCTGGCAACATGACCCAAACTGCTTTTTTGAGAAAAAAAACACAAACTTGGCTTGGCCAGCATAGTTTGGTTTTGAAAATAGGATGACCTCTAGCATGGACAATTTTTTCCATGTAAACAATTCTGCAGCTTGATCAATGATTGAAATTAAAATTGGTTGAATCGACTGCACTAACTGTATGACTTTTGTAACCAAAATTGTTTGTCAGAACCTTTATCTTTTGTTCTCTATAGAAGAATAATAGTCACTTTGTTGCAACATTTTTTTAGGTCATGATAAGATTATTGTTTGATTGATTGAGTGTTTAAAACAAATAATACATTAAATTGAACCATGAAAACATCCCAGAAAGCACGACCAAGCATTGTGGCATTTCAGCTATCAAATCTGTGATTAGCTATCAAGAGACAAAACAACAAAACAAATGACTGCTGACTGCATTTTGTTCTTCAAGCGTTTCAAATTATTATCAAAACTGCGATCCAAAAGTTCAGACAAATTTCTAATTTTCAAAGTTTCTTTTAAGTTTCTTGCTTACTAGTGTTAGAACACTGGATTAGTAGAGACAACATTAATTTTTGTCATGTAAACTTTTGATAAAATTAACTTGGATGGCCATACAGGTAACCCTTCTTCCTGGGCCCATAAAAACAGGGCCTCAGGTTTGTTGTTTTGTTACCTTTACTTTATAAGAATTTTCTCAACTGATTGTTAAATTGCAAGTCTCTTCTTTCAGCCAACCCGCTTCCTTGCAGACTTTCTAGCCTTGACACTCCCCCTTTAAGTTCATAATGCCTGCCTTAAATATACTCTGAACATTTTAATTATAATTCTATTCAATTGATGTAATGTATTCAACTATATTATTTTTCCTTAGATACATTAATTTTGAAAAACTTAATTTTGTTCATTTCAGCTTTGGCTTTGTTTGGCTGAAAGTAAACTAACTGATGTGGACTGGAAGAAGACAGCTAAGTTTTGCTTCAATGAGAAAAGCAATCCTGATGATGATAACCTTGGCTCACAGATAGTAAAGGTTGGTGAATACCATAAGTGGTAAGGTGCTAGTCTGTCTTGCAGGAGGCCTGGATACAGGGTCTGAAAATACAATTTTTTGTAGAAATTAAGATGCTTCACTTAATTTCTTCCTTACTTAGGGCCTTAGCTCCTTCAGGAGCATAGGTCATCAATGATTTCCTTCCTCTAACTCATCCTGTCTTAGGGTAGCCTCTCTTAGGTGTTCCATGTGTGTCCCCAGCTCTTCATTTCAGTGTCCTTGGGAGAGGGGGGGGGGGGTCCATTTAAGAACTGGCTCGTAACACACACTGTCTGGATATTTTTTTTTTAATGCATGACCAATCCAACTCAATTTCCTTTGCCAGATTTGCATTTGAATGGCTTCTTGACTTACTTGCTTCCAGAGATATTTATTTGTTACTCTGCCTGTCTGTCCAAGACAAGATTCTTCTCAAACATTTGTTGAGTTTCCCCATGTCTCTGAACAGCAAAACAGGACAATTATTTTTCCAATTGAAGTTGAAGATTCTGAGTTTTGTTTTTCAGAAGGTGAGATTCAAATTTCATACTTTTTTCAGCAAGTTAACCAATCATGCTTTAATTCCGATTTAAAGCCCTTGTCAGTTCATCCATTTGCACTAACTATGCTTCCTAGGTAATCCGAATGATAAATTTCCTCTAGATGCCAGTCACTGATTTTAATTTATTAGCGTATTTGGTATGCAGTTAATCTTGATGAACTTAGTTTTATCAACTTTGGCTTTACCCAGTTTGGCAGGATTTTTTTATCTTCCTTGTGGTTTTGCCTTGCATTTGTTGTTTGATGCTAGAGAGGAATGCAACAACGTCTGCCAAGTTATGTAGGTTTCCTTGAACCTCAGTTTGTTGTCTCTCTATCATCTCCTTTATGATCTAATCAATCACCAGTGCAGGAACAAGATTGTTGACATCAGACAGCCTTGTTTAATGCCTAGTTTCTTTACTGCAAGACTATCAGTGATAATTTCCTGCCATGAACTACTTTACAACTATGCCATTGTGTTGTAAAAGTTCTAATGATAATCCTGATGAATTTTCCTGGGATACAGTAGTGCATAATAAGGATTCACAGTGCGTTTGTATCAAGGCTGTCAAAAGCTTTTTCGAAGTCTACATAGGTGATGTAGACAGAGGTGTTCAATTGATCGTTTAGAGATTATTGGAAGGGTGCCTCATTGATCAGTGTAGGAACAGTCTTTTCTAAATCCTGCATGCTGATTTCTTAAAATGGCATCAACAGCTTACTGTAGGCTCATTAACTCAACTCTGTTTAGGATCTTTCTAAACACTGTCTCATTGTCTTTTATTCTGCAAGATTAAAACTGATAGATAACTTGCATTTGTTAGAAATTTTAAGATCTAAAGTGGTGGCTTATCAGAAATTATACTTTAAAACCTAAATTTGGGGCTTATTACTGTAGAAAGAATATTCAGTAGTGAAACTTTTATGTTATAACAACAAATATTATTGTTAATGACAAAAGTAACAATTGAGGATTATGACCATTATCACTGTAATTCTTTAGAAGTTATCTTTTTCGTTATTGCCATTGTTAACAATACCAATAACTGAAATTCCAGGATCTTCACCGTACTGGCTGTGGCTGGTTCTGCAACCAAGACACTCCAGAAGAGCGTGCTGTACTCAAGCGTGTCCTTTTGGCATATGCTAGATGGAACAAATCTGTTGGTTATTGCCAAGGTTTCAATGTTATTGCAGCTCTCATTCTGCAGGTGATGGAGAGAGTGGAGGAAGATGCTTTAAAGGTACAGTATAGAAGCAATTTCAATACAGAGCTTTAGTATTATGTTCATCTGCAGGACTTACCATGGTCAGAAATTCACTGAGCGTGATGCCAAAGACACATTCTCTACTTAATGTAATGACCACTAGCCAAATGTTGGTTTTGGCTTTAATTACGTACTCTGCATAAAAAAAATGTAATGTTAAGAACAAAGCAGTTGTGGTTTTGTACTAACCATTTTAAAATATAAAAATTAAAACACTTGCCATGAATTTTCTGCCATTTTAATAACTCAGACACCGTGATTCTCATAGTGCAGTTTATTTAATTCTTTGACAGCAAATCCTTTTGTTCATGAATTTATGTACTGATTACACTTATCTGTTGATTTCCAAAAAAATGAAAAAAACTATTCAAAGTTGAACCTTAAAATAAAAAAAAATGCTCGGTCACAAACATGGAATGTATCCTCACAAAAAGCTCTTGATATCTCGTGCAGAGTATACTTTTATGCAGTCTGAAAACATATAATCTGAAACAAATGTTTATACATGAACCACCTGGAACTCTTTTCCAGCCAGCCTATCAAATATCAGTCGCTGAAGTCTGATGACAAAAATTAATCGCAAAAATTTACGTTACGCTTGATCGCTACCAAATTTGGTAGAAAGCTTAACAAGGGGATTTCCCAGCCTCTCAACAAATTTCGGTTGAAACACTTCATTGTTGCTAACACGGCAACTGTTCAAACTTTGTGTTTTTCAAGTTCAGCATGTTGTCAGCTGTGAAATGTTCACGGATTGTTGCTGTAAGCACAGAGAGTTTTTAGAGCTACCAGAAGAAGACAATAATAGCAACGACGGAATTTCTAGTGTCAAAGAAAGCAAACTTTTTTAAAATTTTTTTTGTCTAATTATGCTAATTTATGTAAATTAAGTTGATCTGTACAAAACGTGAGCTGTTATGACTTTTCTGAATGCCCATTTCATAACCTTTCCAATGAGATGTAGCTTTCTGTTCAATTGTAATTACCTCTTAAGAAAACAAATAAAGAACAAATGTGGTTGTTTTTCTTTATTTTTAAAAAAATCTAAAAATTTCAGCATTCATTCTTTTTCAGCAAAATTTGCTAATTATGTTGCCAACATAAAAAGAAACATTTTTGTTATCAATTTTTTTTGTAATCTAAACCATTGTGAAGTTTTTGCCTTTTTTTAGTTTTTTGTTGGATTATGCTAATTTATGGTTTGTTTTTGACAAAAACGTTCTAACTTTTTTTATAGCCTATTTCATACGCTTTCCAATGAGGTGTAGCTCTGTAATCAATTTAAATACCTGCTTAGAAAATAAGATAAAGAACAAATGTGGTGAATTTTAACTGGTTAAAGGCTAGAGTTAAGAGAAACGTAATCATAGATGCACCATTTAAGACTACAATACAAAACATTGAGAATTCATGAAAATGAAGTTGTTGTTATTCCTTGACAACTGCTGAAAATTCTTGAGCATATCTTCAGCTTTTTTATGGGCCTGAGCATTTCAAGGGTTGAAGATGTGTGCGGATTATTAGAATTAGAAATTAAGTAGCGTTGAAGCTTTGATTGATATTTCCCAACTTGTTGCTAATAAAAGTTTCTTTTCTCATTTTTGCTTAGGTCATGATATATCTTGTTGATCATATTCTACCCGTGAATTACTTTTCAAACAACCTCCGAGCGTTGTCTGTTGATATGGCAGTGCTAAGAGACTTAATGCGTGCCAGACTTCCACACTTGTCCAAACACCTTGATGATTTGCAGTCCCAAGCTCAAGCTCAAACACAGAATGGCAGTGGTACAGTGTATGAGCCTCCCCTGATTAATGTTTTCACGATGCAGTGGTTCCTTACATTGTTTGCAACTTGCCTACCAGAAGAAACTGTTCTGAGAGTGTGGGACTGTATTTTGCTGGAGGGGTCGGAAGTATTACTTAGGGTAGCACTTGCCATTTGGGCCAAGATTGGAGAGTAAGTACACCTGAAGGTTCTTGCTACATCAAATGTTGTGAAAGTTGGGAAGTTTCTCATAAACACCACTTATCGTGTTTTAAAACGAAAATGTTTAGAAACGAAAAAAAAGTCAGTTTGCCAGTCGAGAGTGTCGAAAAGTAAAATGTGTATTTATCCCTGTAACAATTTGTTTTGAAATCTTTCCATTGCCCCAAAGTCTGTGTTTTATATGCTAAACCCTGTGTGGGGTTGTAGAGGCAAAGAAACACACTCGAGTGACAAGAAATAGGGTCAAGGGATCCCGACTAGACTAATCTACTCACCTCGGTAATCTGCTACGTTGCCAACGTGGTGGTACGTGATGGTGTAGTGGTTAGTATTCCCAACTAGCAACAAGGGAGACTTGGGTTCAAGTCCAGCTCAGGGCGAGAAGCCAAGTGTGTCAAAAGGTAAAATTTGTGTTTATCTCTGATAATTTGTTTGTAAAAATTTCCATTGCTTCAAGATCTAAGTTTGGATAGATCTTAAGCTCCTGTACCTCAAGTGAACTTATAGTTGGTTTCCGCAAGGTGAAGTTCCAGCTGAATTCTGTGCGGTATTTGCACCACCCTAGAACTCTAGTTGGATCTAAAATACCACTGTGAATCTTTCTTTCTGCAGGCGTTTGGAAGATGTCGAGACAGCTGATGAGTTTTACAGTACAATGGGTATTGTGATACAAGATGTGCAGGCTGGAGGTGTGGTAGACGGAAGATCCCTTACTCAGGTGAGTTGTACACTACAGTAGCCAAAAAAAACAAAGCCCACAGATACTTTTAGTGATTGAAAAAGTTATGGTACCTCTGGAAAACTCGTAACACGCTCATTTGTCATCTTTCTTTTCTGGACACCTCAAAAAAGACTTTGCCTTTGTTTACAAGATAAACCCCTCCCTACATATGGTGAAAACTGGTGGCCCAAAATTGTGGAGTAAGTTTACATTCAGAAAATCTATAATTCTTAAACACTATTCACACTTATTTTTCAGAGTGTGTATTCGCTGGCGCCATTCCCCCTTCCAGGTCTTGTTGAGTTAAAGGAAAAGTACACATATAATATTCACCCATTTTCGGGCGTAAACCAACCCAGGGATTCGTCCCGTCCTGGATTAAGCAACTTATCAAGTGACGAGGAGGATGATGATGCGGACCTTGAAAACGTTGGTTGTTTGGGCGTGTTGATGCCGTTCTCAGATATTACAGCTAATAATACTGTTAAAGGTATTGCAGATGGCGATAGTTACAGAAACGATGCCGGTGATATTGCTTCAGCGAGTCCAGGCGTGTTTGCCACGGACGGCTATGCGCCATTACCGTACACCACTCGCCAGCTTCATTCAAGAGCTGCTCAGAAAGTGCAGCATGAACTCTCATATTTGCAGAAACAATATGCGCGGATGAGACAAATGCAGCAGCAGGCTGTAGTTGTGTTTACTGAAGCTACCGTTAAACAAATCAAAGAGTCAGATAAACCAAGAAATTTACCCTCCGCAATCAATCATTTATTTGTATCTGCCACACGGAGAAACAATCGCACAAAATCCCCCCAGCGGGAGGGGGCTAGTCCTAGCCCAACCCCAGAGCCCTGTACTGCTAATTCCAAAGCACCTGAGACTGAGTTGAACATCCACGAGCGTGAGAGCAGACAGCATTTAAACGAGCTGTTTCGTGGAGAGGGTTCTGGACACAAGGAAAGAAAACAGGAATTAACAAACAAACCAAATTCTGCACTCAAATTGAAACACACTGGACTCAATGGGGAAGTGTCGTCCATCTCAATTTCATCCAACAAACCGGAGACTGCTAAATTTGAAAATACGACTTTCACGAATGTTAACCCAGGAAAAGTTACCGTAATTGATTCAATTAAGCTAGCAAGAGATAAGCATGACCGATTGAACGTAGAGGTTCTCGATCGGAATAGTCCATCGGTGTTTGCTTCATCAAATGACAAGGGCCGTATAAAGGCTACAAAGACAACTCGTACGAATTATGCAAGTAATTTGAAACCTTGGATGCTAGAAGAGGATAGTAGATGCACTTATCCATTGAACTTCAAGCCGTTTCCGCAGAGAAGTAAGATAGCTCCTCGTAGCAAAGTGCTTTATGGTAAAATGTCAGGAAAGGGAGCAAAGAGTATGGAGGCATTTCGAGTGCGTTCGCAGCCTGTCAATGGTGGAATTTTTGGAGATAAATCTAGTTAGCTTTGAATGCTAGTTTCAGCTTAAGTCTGTCAATGGTGGAATTTTTGGGGATAAATCTAGTTAGCTTTGAATGCTAGTTTTAGTTTAAGTCTGAACAAGATATTTAATACCCTCGATGATAGAAGAAGTTCGACTTAAGTCAGAGTTTGGTTAAATAGAGGTTAGAATGCAATAGGCACACAAAGCAGTGGAATCAATTTTGGTTCGACTTATACTTGTGTGCGAAACACTTTCTTAAGTTGAATTAAGGCAAGGAAATCTCTTGTGCAATGAAGCTTATCCCGCAAATTTTGTGTGTCTCACGAAAAAAGCATGTTGTGCGGTGCAAGAGAGGTCATCTTTTGACTGTAAAACGGCTTTTGGTCAGTACGCAAGCTAGGATAGACCGAACTGTTGAGTGCCGACACTAATTAGTGTAACTTATTTGTTAGTTGAGCTGATGTTTAGTCTATAATAGATATTGTCTTACCCTTGCGTTTAAAAGAAACTGCAACTTGAAAAGCTGCGACAAATTTTTGTAATATATGTTAATTAAATTACTTTGCGTTGTTATTTATTTACAAAACCATCCAAAAGTTTTCTCGCGAATCACGTGGTAAAATTTGGAAGACGGTTATCAGACGATATTCCTCGTCCGATTTGATATTCGCAGTTCGATTTTAATGAACAGAACGATATAGCTTTTTTTTCAAGGAAAAGCAAAATAAGTATTTTGTAGAAGACAGTAAAAATGTAGCTGAAAGACAAGTTTCAACTACGAAACCAAAAACTACGAAATACTCTTCAAATTGTATGCTTGTTTTTTCCTTAAAGCTGTAGAAATGCATTGTAGAAATTAATCAAAACAGATAAATCAATTTCTTGCTTGCTGGTTTATCGGAGAAGGTGTCCTTTGCTGATTGAATTTATATATTTTGACAGTCTCGTTTTAGATATATCTGCGCCAGAAAAAGGCTTTATAACTAAAATTATAAGGGATCAAAATTGAAAGGGATGTTTACTAATTGACTGACATTTTGCTCACGAAAACTTATTATTGTATGTTCAAGCAAAATATTTATTAAAAAGTTCATAATTGAAAACACTGTCTTTGAACTGTGTGGGGAAAGCATGGGTAAGACTTATACAGTGTTGGATACCAGATATGCCCTGGACTGGTTGACCAGGGCTATATACCAGTACCAAGTACCGTAGCCATTTTTCCCGGTAACAGGTGCTCGATGTCGAATTCTTGATGTCAGATGAGTGGTGCACCCTAACTTTGACTTGTTATGAATGTGATACGTATCAGGCGTCAAGTTATGGCATGTTCTGAATCACATGACCACCTAATACGGCACTGAATGTTATGTTATCATGTGATAAGGTACCACACGAGATGTAGTTAGGTGTCAAGACCACGTGAAAAGTTATCAGGTGACGACTTAGGACAAGGTTTGCATCTCGTCATGACCTATGATAACGCGTGCTGTGTTATCACGTGATACGGTATCGCCTGTGTGTTGTGACGTATGAAGATAGCGTGATAAGTTATCAGGTGCCAACGACATGCTTTGTATCACGTAACCTGTAATGGTATCGCATGGTATGTTATTACGTGATAGGGTTCTCAATGACATCGTAATGAACCCCCTTTTATTGCAGTTTTGATTTAAGATCTGGTAGACTAAACATGAATTAAGTCGGATGAAAGCATTCACGTGTCGGTTGAGCACCATCGACGAGCGTACTGCATTGCAACTTATAACCCACCCAATAATTTTCGTGCAACCTCATTGGATAAAACGCATCACGTGGTACAAAATGGGAAGTAGGTTATCAGCGAATATCCCCTTCCAATTTGATAACTGCCTTGCGATTTTGTCGGCCATTTTTAATTAAAACAAACGTTATTTTCAAATTTTGGACAAGTTTAAATTGATAGACAAGAAATTTAAAATTAATCGTTTTGCCGAGTCTAACAAAGATTTTTAAAAATGCCTGGTTTTCAAAGGCAGTGCCAGACATCTTAAAAAACTCAACAAAGTACGCTGTAAACGTATTTGAAGGTAAAAAAAGCTGCGAGTCCTCTTTCGTTAAATAGTTTCGATAACAAGCTTAACTAAACAATATCATGTCTCTTAAGTTCTGCAAAATATCTTAATCTTAAAACTGCGACTTTACATTCTATCCAACTTCAGTGTGGAGGAGAGAAATTTTCATCGCTGCAATTGATGTACACCCAGTTTTTTTGAAGAAAAAATTATTGGGAGGATTATAACATAAATAAACTCCTTTTTGGCTAACTGGTATATCGGAGGATGTCCTAGCTGATAGATTGTCCTCAAAATTTCTCAGTTGCCCTCAAAGCTTTGCTTCTTGGCCAACTATTCATTTTTCGGACAATCTATCAGCCGCGGACATTATCCCCCGATATACCAGCCGCCGGAAGGGGTTTATTTACAAAATACACTTGTTTGAAGATTGTTGACAAAATTAGGTTTTAAAAGTATCATTGATCGAGCCGAACATGAGTAAAAGCTCGCCGGAACAGCGTATTATCTGTTCTCCCTACACTTCCAACCCCCCCTCCCTCCTTCTCACCTTGGTGTTGACACGAGAATTAGGAATTAAATGTGGGCAAAAAAATTTGAAATTAAGTCTTCTAGTCCCAATCACCCAACTAGAGTCCTTACTTTACATTAAATACGTTTCGGAAAATTTTGCTTTTCACCATCAGTACTTCGGGGTTTTTTTTCACTCGGTACGTTCTCATTTTCTCATGACCGACCAAGTGTCTTCAGTTGTAATGTGCTACGAAAGGAGAAGTATGATGTTGACAAGTGAGTGTAACTAAAATTCTGAATGTACTCTTGACTTTCTCTCTGAGTAACCCGGCCTCTATGTCCGTGAAAAAAAACCATATATTTTTGAGAGTGGACAGTTTACGCCTGTTGTAAAGTTTGTAATCCGATTTCATGTTGACATCTTGACGCAGTATTCTTCGACCTGTATTGAAACTTAATGTTTCACCCAGTGGCGTAGTAAGCCAACAGCGACTCCGACCCCAAAACACGAGAGTGATATCGCCCACCATTGGCGATTGGTGTATGGCCCTGGTTGAGTCTCTAACTCTGAAATCTGAGCACAAAAACGTCATATTATAAAAATATCAGCAGTGAAAAACACCATCCCAAGTCTGTGATTGTTTATCATGACATTGCTATCATAAGAAACTAGGATGGCGATGTTTATCGTCGTGGCAAACATATATATATGAAAATGACCAAATATCTTACGACATATATCACTTGTTTCTCTCGCGTTACAACTCAGGACTGAGATATGATGTACCTCCAATAAGAGTCGAAACAACGTAATCCCCCCCCTCCCCCCATACACACAAAGAGATATAATGCACGTTCTGATTGGCTGTGGTGACGCACTCTAAATATGAACAGAGTGCATACGCCAACACGGGGATTCATCGGCTGTTTGTGTTCCTTATTTTAGAAAAGAAATCTAAAACTCGCTTACTTGCTCTGTTCATTAATAGAAACACTTGTGAATTTTGTAGTTCACTCAAGTAGTGCTAGAAAAACCCACCCACGGCTCGTTCTCTGAGCACTTCTTTCGTGAACTAAAAAAATCACGCGTGTTTTTATCACTGAACAGAGCGCGCAAGTTCGTTTTGTATTTCTATAAAGAGGATATTAGACGGTGGCGCGAACACATGAAGTTTATCTATACGCTCTCTATTGAACCCTCTTTTCTCACTCGAAGATAAACTTCATGTGTCGGTGCTACCGTGTAATAACTTCAATGTCTGTTTAAACAATATGTTTCTCACTTTATCCATCAGTTTTCGAATCTCTTCAAAGTTGCACTCGGTTTGATAAACAACCTTGCGTATCTGTGAGTCTCCTTCGTCAACCTCTTCTTGTAGAATCACCAATTGCCTTCGGGCGCAGCCCAGCTCTACTTCATACATGTACCTGATGAGATGTTATCCAGAGTTTTTTGAAGAGTCTTAAAATATGCACGCATCACTGGCAGAAAAAATAAAGTATAGCTCGCTCGTTTGAGTGTATTCATTTCTGAGTAAACTTACAACGCTACAATTATGGCATGCTACGCTATGCACAGCAAATTTCCTAAATTAGAGAATATCTTTCGACAAGTTGTATGCTTGCCAATCCATTCTTTTGTCAGCCTCTTTAACTAAGCACAGTCTAACTAGTATATAAGGAACAATTGGTTGCGATATTTGAAAGAAACAGTTGGGTAAGTATAGTAATAGTATTTTGAAAGGATAATGCCTAAAAATATGTGTTAGCTTTAAAAGGGAATTACCTGTTTTGTTTCATATGCCGTGTTTTTGACTCCAGTTCATTCTCGCACTGTTTACTAAATAGAGGAAAGATTTCGTTTTTCAGCAACTAAACAACAGTTTATGAATGAATAACGTCATGTTTTTATTGAACACAAAAAAAACTTAGACAAATACCCGTTTAAACAAAGATTGTACATCTATTTTTGTTATTATTATTATTATTGTTATTATTGATATTACTTTATTACATTATTAATGTTATTATTACTATTATTGTTATTATCATTATTGTTATTATTATTATTATCATTTTCAATATTTTGCTGGTTTTATTGTCATTATATTAGTAATACTACTTTTGTTGTTTTAGTTTAGATCTACATAGCTGAAATGGGCGCTGTAAGCTCTTTATTAGTTTCTTTCGTTACTGAAGGCAAGCTCTGTGTCTTACCTTAGTCCTCAAAAATTTTTACAAATCGTGTTTTCCCACGCGGTAGCACGTATAGAAACAGTATATATCTCTGAGTGAGGCATTTCGCATTACCACTGGAAAACTGGGAATAATGCCAGAATTTGACGCCCTTCGGCATTATCATAATCCCCAAGAATTCACTCAAAGAAAGAGTTTCTGACGACCGACCTTGGTGGGACTCGACTAAAATTTTAAATCTTCTACAGATGTAGAATGTATATGTAGCTGGAACTGAAAATACGTCAGCAGGATTTTCGGCTTCATTAAATCGTGCAACAATTGTCGAACAATTAAGGAGGAGCCACCCCCTTACTTGAACACAGTAACTGAACAAAGAAGTAAAAATAAGGAAATTGATTGAAACCTAGCCTGCGTGCAGACGCCAGTCTTCGCTCGGCCAATTTAACGGCTGTAAAAACTAAGCGCCTATGCGTAGACTAATTGAAACCGTTTCTAACTGTGAATTTCTAGCACATGCCACATTTTAAATAACAATACGCCCTTTGTACACAAGATACAAGAATTCAAATGATTTGTGCACGCTGAACAATGTTTAAGAAATATATAAATTAGTTAACAAAATAAAAATGTCCTTATAACATGCCTGAAGATTAAGGTCAATAAAAACTTTTTTCGGGATTCGGGCAGTACTGTGCATCTATAGCTGGTTTTACGAAAACTCGTTCTTGATTATCATTTTACTTTGTTATAATTGTCATTATCAATGTCATTGCCATTTTTATTGTCATTTTCACTGTCACATTGACACTATCATTGTCTAAACAAAGAATATTACAATCGCTGCCATTTATGCATTAGTAAGAAAACAGCTAGCTAATTACTTTTGTATGAAAACTTCGCCGCGGACGGCTTGTGACTTTTCAAGTTTTTTTATCAATTCTCCCAACATCCCCCCATCGTGCATAAAAAAATTACAATGCACGAAAAATGCGTTTTATTGCTTAATAATGAACGTTCTTACGATAAACACTGAGAGCGACAAGGTGAGGCAGACCATGCATGCACGAAACTACGTCCGAGCCTTGCTGTCATCGATGAACGTGGCTTCTGTCAAAGTATCCTGATATAACGACAAGCCTGACAGAGAAACTAACAACAAACAATTCTACGTGCCCGTCGTCTGAAGACGTTGTAATGAAAGTTTGGCACAGATGAGCAACTTCGGTAAGAATGGGTAACACACCAAAGACATCGCGTATGGCAGTTTTCTCCTCTCGACACTAGCAAACATCATCAAGGGCAAAACGTTTGAATCCCCCGACGCACCTTTGTAGTGCTGGTAAACTACTTACATTCTGTCTAAATAGTGCGCCTCTTGCAACCTCAGCATTTGCTCAAATCTTTTCATAAGTTCTGTCTTGCTATTGGAAAGCTGAAACGAGATATCAATTTATTGATAAGCAATCGGCTTAACAAAACTGTTCTTATTTTGGCAAAGGAGGCTCCGCACCCCCCCCCCCCCTCCTCCAAAAACAGAGCAAGCTGTCCTTAGTTGGCACTCCAATCTTCTTGGTCTTCTTGGTGACAACTTTTAGTGCGTTTTGCACGTGTTTCTTGCGATATTTAAAATTTCAAAAACTTTAATAAAAATTTTCCTTCATTACAAAAAACAGCTCCTTTCCTTTTTTTTCTTTTTCTTTGAAGCTTTCCATTTACGATCCCTCGTTTACTTAAGATCTAGAATATTTTTAAAAGAGAAATGAATTAAGAGAGACGATCAAAACTCACTACGACTTCAAAAGGACCATAAACTGAGTACCTAAACACTAGTCAATATAATTTTGGAAGATCCATCCTCCAGAGACCACGGTGAGCATCCTACTTGAGTTAACTGATCTGTTAGCAAAATGTATTATGATTGCGTTACTAAAAAACACGAATTGAGTAAAGATTCGCGGTTTCTATTTATCCCGCTTGCGCATATAGGACATAAACGTGATTTTTGTAGGGAAAGTTTTGAGTTTTGCAATAACAAACTTTTACAATGTGGAATAAGCTAAAGTTGCCATCATGAGCTTTCTTTCGCAGCTGATCAAAAATTCTGCCACAAAGTATGATTGAGATGGTCATGTTTTATAGATTTGACAAGTTTGCAACCCCAGTCACCACACAATCTATTGTTTCCTAACCCTACCCTCAGACTTCTAGTTAGCAATAACTATAAAGCTACCTTTTAGTTTGTTGGCAAGGAATTTGTTCTGAATTGTTGGCGTTTGCATACTAAAATATAGTCTTAGAAGCTAGAAGACATGTTTAGGTGACAGGCAGACAATCAAATTAAGAAAACTGTTGTAGTTTTGATAGCACTGACTTACCATGATTGTTGATACTTTTCAAGTTCTGTTTGTTTTGTCTCTTTCAAAACTAATAAGTTTTTAAAAAAAAGTTAAGATAAAAAACGTTCCTTAAATTTGCTTTTGTCGTAACAAACAACTCACGCCATTGCGCGTGCGCGCTAGAGACCGAGAGCAATGCGGACACAAAAACAGCGTATGAGGCCACTACTCACTAATGCTACTCCTGTAGCGTTTTTGAGCATTTTACTTCATCAATTGGTTAAAAAAAATCACTGTAAAAATTTGTAGCTGCTGTTATATGAACGAACTTCCTTATCTTCGTTTAAGTGTCAGTATTTTGATAAGTTATGTGTGAGACCTTAAAACCTGGATTTCGTTTTAGAATCCAAAAGTCTGTCAGTGCTATTCCCCTCTCTTCTTGTTGCAACCGTACCTCGAGTCGACGAGAGCTGTTTTCCGAACGACGGCGGAACGAGAGCGGAACAAGGGTAGAACGAGGGCGGAACGAGAGCGGATTGGGGGTACGTGCTTGTTACGAGGGCGCGATCGCCTCTTGATGCTAGCTCGCGCTGTACAAATGCACTCTGTGCGTGCGCATTGCGTCAATAATGCATAAACGTATTTAAAAGTTCGTGCAAAAAAACTTAGCTAAAACACTGCGTAGATTTTTTAAAAGAAATAAATTTTTCTTTGTAATAGGAAACCACACTCTTGGAGTTATCAAGAAGAAATCAGCTCAAGGTACGCGTGTCCTTGTAAATAGCCCAAAGGTTATTCCAGCCTGTTAGATCCTCTATCACTGGCCTAGCTAACACGACTTGCTGCTTTTCAGGCAGTTTTTGATGCGTCTGCGTTGTCTAAAGAACTGGTTTACAAGCTGCCTCTCTCTCGCGATTCCCGCTAATTGAGCGCGGAAATTAACTTGCTCATCTTTAACTCGAAAAGAAGCGTGTCGAACATAGGAAGTTAAATTGTGAGAAGCCCCATTAATTTGAAGATGTTTTTGTTAAAATACTTTTTACAATTCGAGATCACATGGTAGAGAATTCGACACATTGAGAGAGAAACGAATATTAGAGATTTCAAGACAAAGTGTAAAGAAATATCATGTTTTTCTCGTGTACGTTCTTGTCGCTACTGCCGGGTTGATAGACGATAGCCACTGTGTCATCGCCCGGTAATTGAGACCGTAACACTGAAACAGGGAGCCCACATCAAGTGAGGCTTAGCTGTGTATACATATATACACAGGTTGGACGTTAAACCGAGAATTGGTTTAAACGCGTTTTACTTTCGGTTACGGGATTACTTAAGGAAAAACTGCCTCTCTTAACGAATTGTTCAATTTCATTTTCTTTATTCATAGCTATTCCCTTTTTTATAAGAAGACCAAGAAAGCGAAGCACAAATTATACAACATGGTTGCCTTAGAAAACTCCAGGAACTACGAGCTGTTGGCCACATGGTATGAGAGGAAATAGCTACATAAATTACTACATAGTCAGCCAGAAAGAGAGATAGATCAAAGGGCAGAGGAGAGATTGTAAACAGACAGTCAGACAGAACGGAGATTTGAAGATACTAAGTAACACAGTTGGAAGGCAGCCACTCAAGAAAAAGAGAGAAAAAGTACAAACAGACAGAGATAGAGACAGACAGACGGTTATAATTAGACAGACAGACAGACAGACAGAAAGGAGGAGGAGGGAAGGGCGGCCAGACAGACAGAAAGTAGATAAGCAATTAGACCAAAACAGAGAAGTGTTGATAGGAAGGGAAAATAAAAAAAAATTACGGTTCAAACCTGATGTCTTAACCCCTTCCAAAATTTAAGACAAATTCAGTCAACGATGCTGATCTGGTAAAATCTAACAGATTCTTGTTTCTTTTTCTGCTTATAGGACGCAACTTAAACATAATGTCGAGAGGGTAAAGCTTTTAACGAAGAAAGACTTGTAAGATTATTTGTTCTTCTTCTTGTTGCTATTATCGCTGTTACTATCATTATTATAATTATAATTATTATATATTTATAATTATACTGTTTTCTGGATAACTTTCTTCCTCGTGTTCACTGTTCACGCCGATCCGCTTCATGTATTCCTTTAAAGCTGACTGATGCGGCTCCAAGGGCCCCAATAACAACTGCCACTACGAAGACTTTTCGTATTCACCAGACTTTGCAATATTTCATCTTTCAATAGTTGGTATTTGTCTAGCTTCTCTAGCTCTTTATCTTTTACCCTGTCATCACCTGGGATGATAACATCAATCATGACAAGCTCTCTCTCCTTCTGATCAACAAAGACAATGTGTGGTCTTCTTGCCTCCATTTTCCGATCACACTGGACAGTGCTGGTTTGCTCAACAGTAGCACTCCATTACAGCAATTTTCTAAACTCTGCTTCATTTCATTCTGGCAGTGAGAGAGAGAGAGAGAGAGAGAGAGAGAGAGAGAGAGAGAGAGAGAGAGAGAGAGAG
>JAOBRD020228696.1:0-42560 GCA_027575215.2 Hydrozoanthus sils
CAACCAGTTCATCAGGCAGCACTTCATTCTTTTTAATTACTACCAAAACTACTAGTTTTTAAAAATGACCGACAAAACCGGAGGGCAGTTATCAAATTGGAAGGTGTATATATTGGCCGATAACCTTTTTCCGATTTTGTGCCACGTGACGCGTTTTATCCAATGAGAAAAACAGCTTCAACTTCTACATGATTTGTCCGACGCGTACAGTACGTACTTTATTTACCCGAATTGAACTCAAATGTCCCGTCATGCAAGAAGAATAGAGCGTCTGGCTTGTTACTTTCTTCGGGATGGCTGATTCTGAACAGTTAATTGGAAGTGAAAACCTTTAAAAACTGATGGCCCGCCGGTTGTACTCTCCAACTAAGGAAACCAACAAACAAACCTTTTACACAGAAGCTGAATAGCCTACAGTAGTCGAACCAACCATATATGGAACAGCAGAAACACCGGAAGCAAAAAGCCATAAATTCCCTTCCCGGCCTGATTGGCTTCGAGAGGCCGAACCAACCATATATGGAAAACTGATGGAAAACCGGAAGTAAATAGAGACATAAAAAAAACACGGTTATTTTTCAAAGTTTGATTATATTTGTATTGATAGACGAGAAAATTAATCATTCCGCCGAGCTTAACAATGAAGAAATTTAATATTAATAGCGTAGAGAAGACGCTGCATTTACACAAAGCTCGTTCGAAGAAAAAAATATCTACAGGGTTATAAAATAAATAAATCCCCATTTTTGGCTTATTGGTATATCGGAAGATATAATGTCCTTGGCTGATAGATTGTCCTCAAAATTTCTCAGTTGTCCTCAG
Source organism: Hydrozoanthus sils (assembly GCA_027575215.2). Classification (NCBI taxonomy): domain Eukaryota; kingdom Metazoa; phylum Cnidaria; class Anthozoa; order Zoantharia; family Hydrozoanthidae; genus Hydrozoanthus; species Hydrozoanthus sils. Next base: position 823 of record JAOBRD020228696.1, read on the forward strand.
TTGTTTGTTTACTAACTATCCCCATCGTACTATAAAAATATGCTGATTAATATTATTTCCGCGCAAATTGAATCTTATCTCGGCCTGTTCTTAGAACTCAATACAATCCAGGAAATTTTTTACCTCAACGTCTTTATAAAGAAGGTTCTTGTGATTTGTTTTCAAGTGCCAAGGATTCGGTGGTAAACTCTTCAGTGCCACTAACATCTGGAGATCCTCTTCATGATACGATAAATATAAATTGTGATTCAACTGTCGAACGGATGAATTGAAACTACACGTGCGCGTGCGCGAATGAAACCAAATTTAAAAAAGCGACACATACTAATGAAAAGTACTTTAAAGTTGTTATGTTATTCGTAATAAGGTTTGGCACAATAAAAACTAATCATTTCGCACAAACACTTTCTGCCTACGCTAAATTTTAGTTGTGCGAGGCATTTTTTACTAGAAATTAAAAGCTGTAAAAGTGTTTTGATTTTGCCGTTCTTTCACTGACAAAAAAGGCTAAAGGCGTTTATGAATAGCTTGGAGATTGCAGCACTTAAATCTTCTGCGTTTGTTCATTTTGTTTCATCTTTCATTGCGTCTTAAACAAGCTTGGCATTTTGAATTGACCTATTTTTTTCTTATGATTTAGCTTACTCAATTGAAGAAAGTTCTGTTAAAGGCTTTTTTGATTGTAATGACGCAAAAATGGAAAATAGATAATACTTTTGCACGGCTCTAAATTATAGCTTCCATCAACTTTTCTTACAAGGAGAATATAGATATTACTGTAAATACAGCCGTTTTTTGAAAAATTTTGAAGTTTGAAACTATTTTTGCTTTCACTTGTAAATGGCGTATGGCAGCTTTGTTGCCCCTCGCCCTGTCGTTCAACAGGCTTAACACAACTGTGGTGAAAACTTAAAAAGCAAAATTTCTACATTTCTTCAATCATTAATTATTTCTATAATGAAGACGAGAAGAAGAAGGCTAACACACGTGGTTTCAAAAAAAGTACAGACTTTCCTAGTTTAAATTAATCCTGAAAAAACGTAGCTTTAAAACGCTTTTTAAACCAATTGAAAATGAAGGATAAAAATGTGAAGGACCATAAAACGAACAAGCCGAACGCAGAGCATATGAAGATAAACAAAAGAATTTTTGCGCTCTGGCTATTGTTAAAGATGCACCACGTCCACTTTTGATTTTTCCTTTATTTGTACATTTTAGTTTTATTGCTGTTGAATTTCTCAATAGTAACAGTCCAAACAAGATTTTTTTACAGTTCAATCAAAACTGAACTAAATAGTAAAATGAAAAGAAAAGGCGGGTAAACGGCTCGAGCCATATACATTTACTGTGCGCGGTGCACTTACAGAGACAAGTCTACGTGATTACGATCAGTTTTCACTTAGTACATTTCGGAAGTTTGAGCGATAACACCTGTCGTTGTAAGACCTAGTCGAGTCGAACTTTCTAAAATCAAAGACAATTATTTAGACCTTATAATTAGAAACCGCCAGTCACAAATCCAACTCAAATGTTAACAGAATCTTTCATTAAATAAAATATTCCCCATCGCTCGGAGAACTGAAGAAACGTTTATATAATTAACTTACAACTAAGTTCTTTCTGTCAATGGAGTCTTCTATGTTGGTTGTAACACAATCGTCTAAAGGTTTTAAATTTGATTTTAAAGCAACTAGTCGATAGTTTTTGTTTGTTTAGCCGGCTAAGCTGGCGGAAAGTGCACCTCGTCGTACGCGTGTGCAGTCATCATGCTGACATGAAACTTTCTGTGCAATGTTGACTGGAACGGTTTCTTATAGATGAGCAAAAATACTTCTCTTTTATTCCAAAGGTGAATTTAACAGCATAACGAGCAACTCGGTTTAAGTTTTATGTCTACTGATTAGAAAATTAAGACTTTTACCTAAGTAAATACCAGTTTCGAGGACTACTTGTCTCTTCCACTTCTCAGCCAAGTCGTTTTCAGTTAGTTTAACTGCTTTCTAAACTGAACGTACAAACCACGTATCAACTCTTCAGTGTTAAATACGAGTTAATATAGACAGAAACAATGCCATATTGCACGATGGACGACAAACTAACCGGAGGTAGCCAGCGCGGTCACAATAGTGGGCGTAACCGATTGTCGAAATCTCACCGAACTCAAGCAGTGAAGACGAAAAAGGGGAATAATTTTAGTGTGAGAACAAATAGTCAAAAAAAATCTTTAATTAATAAAAAACAAACAGAGTCAGTTTTCACGCGAGAAGCAACGAAAGGAAGCTACAACAAAAGAAGAAGAGAAACGTCAAATTAATGCTTTTCAAATGCAAAGCTGATGAAAACTCTAATTTCCATTTATTTCTGATGGCTAAGACAAACTTGGCATTGCTCAGTATTGGTGAAAACTGAACCAACTGTTAGGTTCCCCACATTAGTCCTATTAACAACCACTGGTGTTTTCTTTTTTGTATTAGTTATTGTTAGAAGTTTAGATGAAAGGCATAAAAGAACAATGGAAATGCATTTTCTTTCCCACATTTTGTTATATCAATGTCTGTGTTCACTCAAAACAGAGTATTTCAGTAATGACGTGCTTTGGTAAAAAAGCTGTATAAATTCTTCATTTTTTAGTCTTTTATCAAAAACTTAACTCAGTTGTTCATACTCTGCCGGGAACTAATATTGATGAAAACAAAAACGTTTCATTTCTTGTGTATATTAACTAACTATTCAAAAGATTTTATTCATTTTTACTATGTTTTTAACAACTTCAGTCTCAAATTGTCATTATTTTTCTTATTTTACGCTTGTTTCCCAAAAAAAACAACAAAAAACCCCCGAATTACTACGCGCTTTGATGGCCTAAAGCGACCAGTGCTATTAATCAGACAAAATTGTTAACAAAATGGCCGCACTAGCCAAATTAAATTTCTACTACAACAAGAACAAGCTTTAATTGTTTCTTGGTAAATGTTCAGTTTTCGTGTGATATCTTATTACCTTTCTCATGAAGCCAACATAATTTGCTGCAGGTACTCTTTCCGGTCTGTTTCTTAAAATAACAGATAAATGCTCTCTACCTTTTTAAAATATATAAAAAACATTTGATTTACACCCATTCAAAGATTTTATCTTTAATGCTAAATATCATACGTAGGTGCTTGCTGTAAGATCTGTTACTCATTGCGTAAGTTTTCAAAGAAACTTTGATTCCTCATCTAACAAAAATGTAACCTCCTCCGCTTGTCCCATTGTGATTCGTTCCCGTATAGTTTATCGTAATTTCCAAGCTTTCAGTCTTGTGTAATTATCGGCACTCGTTGGCGCCCCACTGACACCAAACTACTATAAGAATTGACGAAGTACGGATTCATCCCGCTTTTTATCATAGTGAGGAAAATTTGATTCAAATCCTGCTGCGATCTGTAGAAACGTTGCTCTCGCTTGTTAGGCCTAAAGAAATGATTTAGACTACTGTTGAATACACTTCTCCTACCACTTGTTCTCAAGAAATCAATACACTCTCAGCAGAGCCCATTCAAAGTACTCAAAACTGTAGAGTTTTGGAAATCAGCAACTTCTTAGCAATTAAACGAAGATTTCTCATTACAAGCTTTCAGCACCCAGAACCAAGAGAATCATCGTAAAACAAATAAGAAATTGGATCAACCACTTATTTCGCAGAATAAAAAACACACATAAACACACAAACTGATTTGATGGTAAATTTACTTGATAAAGTACATTCGCACTGTTTGAGACGAGCATTTTCTACAAGTACAACAACACAAACTTTTAGAACAAAAGATACTAAAAAAAGAAAAGATAATCCTTTTTCTCAAATAGAGCTTTGTTATCGAAAATCTTTTCATTAAGAATAGAGATTAATGGCCGAAACAACATTAAGTTACATGACAAACGGACTCAAACTGCTATAGGCACCACTCATTGTATGTTTTCCCTCAAAAGAACGGAATCCGCAAAATAATTCAGAAACATTAACTCGGAGTAGTCTTTCATTATGGTTTTGATATTTTTTTTAAATCTGTTTTCTAGTCGCTTCTGGCAGCATTTTCTGTCTTTGAAAAGGGCAATAGCAGTCATTTCTAAAATTATAAAGTCTTGTTGTTAAAACAAATTAAAGTTTATGAAACAAATGAAACGAAGTTTTAATTACTGGCGCGCCCAATCCATTTTGAAATAAGTTTGGCCAGTTTCCGATGGAAGTGACACCAATACCGATAAGAATAATATGAACGGAAAGTGTGGGCCCTTTTAAAGCCCAAACAATGATAAAACTAGGATGGAGATGCAGCAAAACTTAGAAATAAGACGCCAACCCCAAGCACCTGTCCGCTCTCAGCTTAAATTCAACTCCTTTGTTCAATTAACCTTTTAAAATCTGTCAGAGCCCATGAGAACGTGCGCAATACAACTTTGGATGTCTTCGTAGCAACCTTTTTTTCTACTTTCAAACAGCGTATCTTCATCAGTTCTGACCCACACAGGTAAGGAAATACTAGCACTGTAATGCTTTTACTTAACTTCAAAACCCGCTGTTGAAGAAAGTCAATTTGACATTACTCATTAGAATTATCGCCTCCCATCAAGAGCTAAAATAAAACCACCAAACGGCAGTCCTTTTATTAGAAGTAGATCTGTTTTATAGTTCTAATTCATAGCTCTACTTGAATGTTCATGAAAGCCCTGATAGAGTCGAATCAAACATGCTTATAGTCGTAGCACTGAATGGAGCCTAAAAAGCAGATAAACAACCCACACAGTTTCTTAAGTATAAGATATTTTTTAGCCAGTTTTAGTTGTCGTTAGAATGATTATTTTTCTAGTCATCAATGATACTGAAAATGGTTGGTGTTTTTAAGCTATACACGGTTAGCCGAATCATTGCCAAACCTTTAGGGATAAAGAAAGTTATTATAACTTTATTTTTGTTGTTCAAAATGAGAAAAAAAGCCACGGTATGAAGTTCCATTCATTTTGCAAACCTATAAAATTCAAACAAAACGAAAATCAAATCACAAACATCATTTGTGTTTCATTTGTCAAACTGAAGTTTCTTTATTTGCTCAATCTATCACATTTGCACTGTAAGTAAACAAGCTCCTTCTTAAGTTTAATTCTTTTATTTCCACCGTTTGTCATTTTTTTAAAAAAATTGCCTCGTAGAGAGCCGGCCTCAGTCATGATTCATGGCTCGACAAATTTATCTAATTTCTACTGATCTGAGATGAGTAAAGAATATTTTTCAAAATTTTAAAACTCAGTTGAAATTTCGTCAAATTAAACTAACAAAGAAGTTTTGTTTGTTATTGCGTCAAACGAAAAATCCTCTTTCATCACCTAATTGCTAAAAAATCGAAATCAGAAAAAAGTTTGCAGCGTCTTTAGTTATTGCTTCAAGATCAGCAGAGGATGGAAGATTTTACTTGCAAAGTTTTGTTAGTTTTGTCAGATAAATTCACTCATGCAGTGTTTCATGTTAATCAACACCATGTTTGATGAAAGGGCTTGCTGCCTAAGCCATTGTCACGTAGTAAGCAGCAACACCTAGCAGCGACGCTCAAAAGATTGACAGGCATCTTTAGAAATCAATCCGTCAAGAATTTAACGACCAAGTTTCTTTAACAACAAATAAAACTCAATCACTAACCTTTTTTTTGTTACTGAAAAACCATCAACAAATTCATTAACGTTATTGACATTTTAGTTTTAGTTTCAGCTTTAGAAGCTGAAAAAAACGATTCGGCGTTATACTAATTACATATATTTTTCCGGCCTGGAGGTCCGTATTGAGATAAACTGTGCTTTCGATTCAGTTAGGTACGGACCTCGGTATTTTCCCCTGTGTTTTCGTGTTTTTTTTTAAAGGCGTATGTTCAGACTGTTTTCGTTCAGCAGGATAATAAAATTCACTGTCGCTATGAAAACTTTATTCGTCGAATATCGTGTTCAAAATATATGTTAACCTTTTACAAGCTAATACTTGCAAAACTAAAAAAACTGAAACTTTTGAGTTTAGTCGTCTTTGCTTGTCACTAAAGTTGTTGTCGGTATTTGACCACGGGCAAGATCGTAAAATTCCACCAGCTCACGGAACCAATCAGATTGCAAGATTCGTTTCATCTTGTCTGCTCGCGCGCCGAAAAGCAGAAAAATAACTTATTTGTCGTTCGTTTATTGTATTTGAGCGAAGGGGGCCGCGAAACGAGAACGCACACTCATCTTAACTGGGCTACCTGTAGCAAATGTTCAAGCCGAGATATTTTAAGATTTGGTTATAACTTCATTTTGGTCCTTCACAGTTTTTCTCAGGGGTTTTACAGGCACGAAGGGCCTTCTGGGTGCCTTAGCTCACTTCATGTGCGACCGTGAGTGGCCACGGTGACAAACACGTGCTTCAACGTTGCGTGGTGGTTTTCGCCAATTTTGGAGCAAGTGCGGCTCAAACCTTTGGCAAGAAAAAAAAGTTTAAATAAGAAACTGAAAAGGAAACGTTTGTTTGTCTGAGTTTGCAAAAGAAGAATTACAGTTACGAAGAAAGCTTCACTATGCTTAGACTTTTGCCAAATGAACGTATTTATAGTCCCTCTGTCAGTGCATATTAAAGGCGTAAAGTTTGTTAACTATCCCCAGACCAATTGTTGTTTTTCACGCACTCTCCAAAGACGCGTAAAAGACGAAGCGATATCGGTGCCCTAAACAAACGAAATCACCAAAACTTTTTGTTTAAGGGCATCAACATACGACATCAGATTAAAACCTTTATTATAATTCAAGTCAGTGCGTATGTTTTCTTTTGCAGGCAGTTCATTTCAATGGCTCAAAAACAGTTCGTGTTACTAGTCGCAGCGCTGTATATGTGCCTGAGGGTTGTTACAAGCGACAGATGGCATGGAAACCACCACGAAATATGTGCACCAATCAGAGTGCCATACCCGGTCAAGGTACCGCGCTGTAAGAAGCGATTTATTCAACTGAAGCAATGCGTTGGAAAATGCTTGTCCAAAGACAACTTCGATGAGGACGATGAAAGGTCTTGCAGTTGCTGCAAGCCAGTTAAAAGCGTTGATGTCACTGTTCAACTGTTCTGTTGGAAGAACAATGGCTATGTCGTCGCCAATCACATGATGAAACAGCACGAGGAGTGCGCATGCGCTCCGTGTGTAAACGGAAGAAAAAGAAACGCTGAGTTTTAAAGAGGAGCAATGATTCATGTATGCTAAATGTGACTTAATCGTTTTTATAAGCATGTAGGGGAAAATATGAAAACTCGCGCCAATTGCGTATCTTTTTATGCACGTTTTCTCTTGAATGGTTTGAAGCACAACTGATCTGTTTTTTAGTTTGTTAGGAACATACTAATTACTGCCCACACACTAAGGAAAAGTGACTCACAATTATTGTTTTACATCATTTTAATTTTCATTTTCTGAAGCCCTTATTTTATTATCTGTTGACGGCGCACTGGCCCGAGCGGTAAGCGTGTTCGACTCGTAATCCTAGGGTCACGTGTTCGAGCCCCGGCCACACCACTATGTTGTGTCCTTGAGCAAGACACTTTACCTGACTTTGTTCCAGTCGACTCAGCTGTATAAATGAGTACCAACTTCTGTAGGGGGCTAACGTGCGATAGATTAGTCATCCCTTTTAACACTACGGAAACTGGAAATAAGTGCCGGCTCTTGGCTAGAGAAAGACTTAATTTAGCCAACTCATTAACTAATACCAGGAAAATTTTCAAAAGAGTCAGTCGAGTACAATTTCAGTGTTAAAAAGAACGACACGAAATTTCGAGGGAAGATAGAACTTCTAAAAACTTTGGTTGACGTATTACGTCATATGACGTCATATAAGAAGCCGTTACTTTGAAAGATTTGTTGTGAAACTCCTCACATGTTTTCAACAAGAACAAGAACTTAGATAACACGCAGATTTAGTCAAAAAGACAAAAAAAAAATTTACTAAAATTCAGTTACAAACGTTAACAAGATCAATAAATTGTTATTGAACCGGACTACTGTGATTATAGCACAGTATCATCTAACTAGCAGGGGCGGAGGGGAATAAATTTGTCGAAAAGGGAGCAAACAAACTATTGGCGTTAATTCTTAAGACGGATGAAGTTTACTGAATAGCCGGCCTAGCTGAGTTAAAGCTATTGTATTTCGATTTGTTATTTGAGTAGTCGGCGAAATCTCGCACGTTATCTTTATTGTTGATTTAGGGAACATCATTTAAAAAGAGTGAAGGGGGGGAGGGGAGGCTAAAATTTAAAATAAAACGAAGACTGAGACGAGAAAATTTTTTCTCCCATTTCATGGTACTTTGTAGAAGGTGTTTCGTTTCAAGTTTTTAGGCCTACTTTATTAGATAAGTAAGCCGAAATAACTGAAATAATCTGCTAAGTTTATTTACGGAACAGGCCATGCTGAAAACTTTGATTAACCAAATGAATCAGACTTGCCCCATTCTCTTCTCCTAAAATTTTCACGTGCCAATGGGCAGCCTATATATTCCAGTTGAGCTGATGTCACGTTCTAAGCACACAAATGCCCGAATAGGTAGTTCCATGGCCCTTTCAAGCCCGCGCGAGGCGCTTAATTTTAAACTCTTTTAGCCCCGGCCCTCACGAGGCCCCACCTTAAAATCCCCTCTGCAACCCCGGCCCTCGCAAGGTGCCCGTCTTAAAATCCCTTCTGCAGCCCCGGCCTTCGCGAGGCACCCATCTTAAAATCCCTTCAGCCCCGGCCCTCGCGAGGTTCCCACCTTAAAATCCCTTCTGCAGCCCCGGCCATCGCGAGGTGCCCATCTTAAAACCCCTTCAGCCTCAGCCCTCGCGAGGTGCCCATCTTTAAACCACCCCAGCCCCGGCCCTCGCGTGGTGCCCATTTTAAAATCCCTTCAGCCTCAGCCCTCGCGAGGTGCCCATCTTTAAACCACCCCAGCCCCGGCCCTCGCGAGGTGCCCACCTTAAAATCCCTTCAGCCTCGGCCCTCACGAGGTGCCCACCTTAAAACCCCTTCAGCCCTGGCCCTCGCGTGGTGCCCATCTTAAAATCCCTTCTGCAGCCCCGGCCCTCGCGTGGTGCCCACCTTAAAATCCCTTCTGCAGCCCTGGCCCTCGCGAGGTGCTTATCTTAAAACCCCTTCAGCCCTGGCCCTCGCGTGGTGCCCATCTTAAAATCCCTTTTGCAGCCCCGGCCCTCGCGTGGTGCCCACCTTAAAACCCCTTCAGCCCTGGCCCTCGCGTGGTGCCCACCTTAAAACCCCTTCAGCCTCGGCCCTCACGTGGTGCCCACCTTAAAACCCCTTCAGCCCCGTAGCCCCGGCCCTCGCGTGGTGCCCATCTTAAAATCCCTGCTGCAGCCCTGGCCCTCGCGTGGTGCTTTTCTTAAAACCCCTTCAGCCCTGGCCCTCGCGTGGTGCCCATCTTAAAATCCCTTCTGCAGCCCCAGCCCTCGCGTGGTGCCCACCTTAAAACCCCTTGGCCCAAGGTGCCCATCTTTAAATCCCTTCAGCCCCGGCCCTCGCGAGGTGCCCACCTTGTTTGTTTGTTGTGATAGATACTTGGCATGCAGAGTTAATCAGAATTCCTAGTTTTAAAAATGAAAATTCATATCGCACTAATTTTAAATGTACCTGCAGCTGATCCGGGCTGGGTTGTTCAAAGGCTGGTTAACTTTAACCCTGGATTAAACCAAAATTCAAGAAGTAATTTTCTCTCTAAGACTGAAAAGGTTTACGATTCTTATGAAATACTGTTTAGATTTTCTACGGAAAGAACTAGACAATTCTAAAATTACAGCCGAAATCAGTCTCTGTTTATAAAGGCTGGAAACGCTGAGAACCTAGGTTAAAATTGAACACTGGGTTAGTGTTAATCGGCCTTTGAACGACTGGACCCAGATATCTAGTGTTAGAAATAGGAATCGAACTCTTCTGACTAAGTTTTTCTTCAAAGCATTTTTATTTATGTCAATGAATTAAGTTATTCCAGTTAACTCTAGGGTAGTAAATTTCCTAAAAAGCTATGGGGATGATACTGATCAACTGAATAATTAGAATAAATTTAAAGTTTTGTGGGTTCATTTTTCCGACCGTTTTTTTTTTGGGGGGGGGGGAGTAACCCTAATACACTGTTTTTGTACATCCTTATAAATATGAAAAAACAAAACTTTGTCAACTTGAAGGAGTTGAAGGTCAAAGAAGACGGACGCAAGCATCTGATTTATATTAATGTTGAACAGGTCTGTACCACATAGCTTCAAACCGGGTGTTTAATTTAGTGTGAATCGTTTTTAGAAAAATAAGATCTTAAAAGATTTTTGCTTATAAGTTCTAATTCAATCTTGGTTATATTTACTTTGTAAACAAAATCTGTATGGGTTTTCAACGAATTAATTAGAAATGAATTTGTATAGCATTCACTTCCGCAGATCCAACTGGTGCAGACGACTGGTAGCACAAATTGTCAGCAAGTTTTAACTTCTTTCAATATCTTCACACTTCTGTTGGCAAACCTCTTTTTGATGTTCGCAAAGCCAGAAACACAAGTCCTTGATGGATCCCATTTTCTTCTCACAGCGCGGAACTGCGCATGCTTCATACGTCATTGGCAGATGGCATTCTCTCCGACAAACTTTCTCCTTCGCCGGTTCCACTTCATCAGCGTTTTCGCTCTCACTATCTCCTTTGCTTTCGCTCTCATCTTTTTCATCACTCTCACTTTCGCTCTCTTCTTTGCTATCACTCTTTTTGTTATCTCCGTTCTTTTCTTTGTCGCTCACTTGCTCGTCGTCGCTTTCCCCTGAAGCCTCGTTTTGGACAGTTTCCGGTTCTGGAGCTTTGCCGCTGTACAACTCAAACTGGTAGCCGCTGGCCACTGGAGTCAGCAGGCGGCTCAAGCTCTCTATTCCCTTTCGGATTGCCTCAGCGCTGCCGCTGTCTACTTCATCATTCCCGCTATTCTGAATGTCCGACTTTTTGGAAGTGTCTTCATACATTTCTTCAGGTTTACTCGCTCCTGCTGCATCCTCACCGGATGCAGCCGGTTGCGTGGACACTGTACCTTGATCACTAGCTATAGTGGTAGTTTGATCGGCTTTCTGTTTAGAAGCTGGCCCTTCCTCTGTGTTAACTTGATCCGACCCCGAAGAAGCCAAAGCCTGTTTCTCGCTGGGCTCAGAGTTTTGCACGGAGGCACTGGTCAAGTCTTGTTGGTCATCAAGCTGCACTGTCGCGGTGGCGGGTTTATCTTCAGACACATTACTGCCTGAGCTTTCGCCACTGCTTTCGGCAACATCGCGTCGTGAACCAGAGGCTTCGTTCTCACTATTGCCGGAGCCAAAAAAGACGTTTTCCAGCACCTCTTTGTCTTTATTTTTGTCTTCCTCCGTCTTTAAACTTTCCGTCTCCTTTTGTAGCTCAGCCAGAGCCCGCGCCCTTCTTGCTATAGCTTTCCCAAGCAAAGCTCTTGCTTTGTATACCGAACTTTCTCCGCATGTACCATAGTGCAATCCAAGTAAGAGCAACATGCACGCGAACGGAGGAACTTTCATGGCTGCGGGGAGAAAGGAAGCTATCAGAATAACAACTTGGCAAGCTTCTGTTTTACACCGAATAAACTATGTACCAGGCACCGACTGAATAACTACCGACAGGACAGAACTAATTGTCATGAAAGTATTAAGTTAACTTTGCAAAAATAACACTAGTGCGTTGGCTGTAGTTTATATTTTGTTGATCTTTCTGTTGATTGCAAAACAATCTCTTCTTTCGCCGGCAGATCGTAATATCAAGCGCGGGGAGAATTGACGCGCGGACGGGAGCACGTCCCCATTCCTTTTGCTCCCGTCAGCGCGTCTTTTTCCTCTTCCCAGTCTCCCATTTGGTAAACGCGCTTGGATTTTCGATCTCCCGGCGAAGGAAGAGACTGTTTGACCTTTAATGCGCTCCTTTCTATGTACTGTTTTCAACACGCAAAGCTTTTGTTCGAGATTTCATGAAGTCAAATGTAGCTTTCAGCTTGGATCTGTGTAACCTAGAAGATTTTTGATCAATTACTAGTTTTATATCGCACGTTTCGATCGTTACCCCTAAATCGGAACACGTTGAAGTCTTTTTCTAGTAGAACTGCCTTGCTCGATAGGGATTTACTTGGATATTTGGCCTCTACTAGCCAAGTAAAACTACAATGACTTTTAGGTGGAACCCCGACCAAGGTTCTCTACCCGTATAAACTCCGTTCACGGAGTTATTGACACGGAGTTATTGACATCAAAATCGACATGCAGGATCCAGACTTTCTTACACTTTATGATATTTAAACCGATTACCATCATTAATTAAGCTTGATCGCATGCATGTTGCTGCAGGACAGCAAAACTTCAGTGAAACGTTCTGATTTGAGGCTAACATGCACGAGCTTGTCTATTAAATTAGGGAACAAAAATGTTACTCGGTTACTACAATTGTCTTGAAAAAGTTGTTCGATTGAAAGGAAATGTTTTCATTCGTTTTGTTACATAAGAAAATATAGTAAAGTACTACAACAATATTGTAAGCGAGACAAAAACCTTTCAATCTAGGAACAAACACTTTTAAAAACCGTTTCCATTGCAAATTTTACTCCGGCGCCCGGAGAATAGCATTCAATACAAACACAATTCAGTTTAATGGAGATGTAGTGACGGATATACTGTGCTTGTGTACTTGTGTACTAATTTGAGTTCGATTGTGCAAACTGCACGGACAAAACACAATTTACCTGCACACCCTTTGTTTGTTTGACCTGTTGGTTAATATACAAAATGGCGGCCATGACCTGCCAACTTTAAGTCTAAAGTAGGTTGTTGGCGACAAAATTAGAACATATCGTCTTAAATAGAAGTACAACACTTTTTGCTTAGATAAATTCAGTGTCCTAGCTCTGTTCCTAAAAACTTAATAGCATTCAAACAAAACAGCTTCCTGTAGAAAGCATGAGTAGTTAACGGCAGTTTTATGACTTCATTCGAAGTTATTTAATTTGCTCTTTCGCATAGTTTAATTTATCTGTCTTCTTCTCGCTCCTAAAGTATGTCTCCGTACATCAGTTAGAAGCGCTCTTACCTTTGTTATCAACTTCGCAGTAAAAACTGCGCTCCAAAGAAAATAAATCCCTTCTCTCCTTTAAGTTTATTCACTGTTCCAAATTTTCTGAATTTGCCTGATATCATCGGAGAGTGGCGAAACAGACATACGGCTAAATAATTCATGTTTCTGACGTAATCTGGTAGCTAGGGTAAATTATCACAGCACTGACCAAACTAGAACAAAGTTCCCGATTCACGGATCCGCCCGTGAAAAGTCTTCATGTAGCCATCCTTATATTTCAGTATTTTCAACAAATAGATTTTGTTTTAAATCACTGGACATTAAGCAGCAAAGGAACAGTTTTCTAACATCTAAGCGTTAGGTAGACGACAGATGTAACCAAGCTTAACGGCTGAAGATAACAATATAAAAGGAATTTGCGTTTTGGAAAGGACTGCATGGGAGGGCCTTTAAACTGAAGCATATTATAAAAAATCTTAGGCAGCAGCGATTACAAGAAGTAAACTTTAAACTACGGTTGCAAGAGAAGTAAACAAAGATTTAGTTGCTGTTATGGCACGGAGAATGGATACCTGCCGCCATGTTTTGGAGTTAACCTAAAAACATCACGGTCCATCACCTGTGTTTTTTAACGTTTTTTAATCAATAAAATGAAGTAGACATCGGCAAAAGTAGTGAAAGTCAAGCAACAAATGTCTCAACATACAATCTTTGTTTTACAGTTATGACTTGTAAACTGAACCAAATACTGCAAACAGAACAAAACTATACTGCTTGTATTTTGATCTGGATCAACGAATTCACCGACCGCTTTGCGGAAGCGTCATCCGGTTTTCAAAACTGCCAACAGAACAAAAAAGAGCGCAACACTTTCCTTAATTCTTTTTTTCAATTTTGGAATAGTTCAAAGTCTTAAGTATAATTGGAGGAAATCAAATTAAAATTGTCCTAGTTGAAAGCATGTTATTTACGTTTTGATTTGCTCCAATAACATTGGCGTAAACTAAGTAGACTGTACGGCTGCTTCACCAACGAGTTGGGCGACCAAGCTAAAGAAGGCGCGATAACTTGTTGGGCCGAGGGGCTGGGCCTAGTCTCAAATTTAGTTCAACCACCAAATAGAATATTTAATGAAAATGTTCAAATGTCTCACGACGTGAGTCGTCGCGATCGAGGACCGCGATGTTTCGACTGCTTGCTGCTAGTGTTCTTCAGGCGATGTGTAGACTGCGATTTGAATAGGCGTCGGATTAATTGGCACGTTCTGAAAAGATGCGCGCGGTATTTTAAAAGGGTGCGCACGGCTGCAAGCCAAGCCGCCGGTGTCCATGTTAATGTTTTTTGGAAGGAGCTGAATTTACAAAATCTTAATGGTTTCTATCACTTGTCTGGTGTACGAGTGTAGTTCCCGGCCCACACCGTGTGACATTGCCTCTAATTAGGGAATTCAAAGTGTTCTTTCTTGTGTACATGTTCAGCTACAAGTCTTGCAAAAATTATATCATCTTCACAGAGGTCAAACTCTTACATGCTGTAACCAAAGGCATGTGTAACTTCGAGAAACCGAAAAAACTCATGTCAGAGTTTGACCTCGCTGAAGATGGTCACATTGATCGAAACATGCAGTAGTTCCGTTCCAAATTGTCTGAAAAAAGGGTCATCGCAGATTGTATGTCTTAGTTTCTGCGTAATAAAACTATACAGACTTACCCGTCAGGCAAACATACCGCTTTACTTACAGGTCAAATATCGAGTGCTTTAAGCAAAACGCCTGGACTTAACATAAAATACCGGCAATTCTATGACACTCAATGCAAGCTATGGTCGAGCTGTTAAAGCTTTTTAGTTTTCTCAATGCATTTGTTTTAGCTTTCGGCAGTTTATTCTATATCCTACAAGGCCTACCAACAGCATATTGTGGGATAAAGACAGAAGAGAACTTGTGCTGTTCGTTACAAGACTGGGTACTTTGCATGAACAGGAATGAACAACCTAATTTTAAATTTCAAAAAAAACATTGCTCTCATTTCATATAAACAGTTGTATTACCACGTACAAACTTTTCGGTACCACAAAAAAGCGGCTCCTCTGAGTTCAACATGCAATTGATACACTCTATTTGTGTACATTTGTTAACTACTGGCTTTGAAGTTTGTCTGAAAACGTATCTTTAAGCATTTTGTTCTTGTATTGATTGTGATAATCGCAAGAATTCAGTTTTATGCGAGAATGTTTATCAAAATTCTGTAAAACTGATTGGGGCGATGCTCGCGGAGGTCTCTCTGGCAAATGACTGTGTAAAATGTTTGGGGCCTGGGGCAGCGCATTGTTGCCCACAATCCCTGTTGGGCGCAAGTTGGTGCTTGAATCTCGAAGTTGTTCTGTCGGATCTTGAGCAACCTTATATTCTAAATGAAAAAAGCCACATAAATGTTAGTTTCCAATCAAAACTGTAGGAAAAACCTCAAACACCTTGTATGTTATTGTTGAAAATTTGTTGCTGAGAAAACATGCTTGATAAGTTTGAAAACTGAAGGGCACCCAAAGAAGAAGAACACGGTGAAAACTTTAGAAAACAATCTCTGAATATACAGAACTTTAAATTTAAAAAAAATGTAAGCTTTGGGCCGCCTGGATACGGCCTCTAACAAACTATGATTGTTTATTAAACTTTTAATTTGATTAAGGCTGTAGTCTAGCGGCCCAAAGCTTACGTTTTTAACCGAATTTTTATCATGTTTGATAAAGTGGCCAGTGCGTAAATGTTCCTTTTCAACAGGAAGACAGAAATAACAGGTTAGTGACAATGATGAAGTCACCGCCGTGTATGCTCCGTTACAAAAGTGACATCCCACATGTGCGCGCAAAGGGGATCCATTGAATAACATGTCAATTCAGTGGTTGGGAAGAGAGAGTCTTACTGACGAGCGCTCTCAACTGACCCGAAACATGTTATAGGATACCCGAAAAATTGAGCAGAAGATCACAAAAAACGTAGAAACAGGATATCCCGAGAAAATTAAAGTATCCAGGAGATTCGAGCACTATCCTTTGACACCCAGTGCGTTTTATTTGCCACTGTGCATCTTTTTGTATGCATACTCAACATTTTTTTGATAGTAAAATCTGCAAGAAAAATTCACTTCAGCTCAAATAGAAGTCGAGTCTATGTTGTACAACGTCTGAAAGCGAATTGCGATAGAAAGACCTTTTTCTATACAAGTTTTATCAGTAGGTGACAACACGAGCTACAACTTTGCAACCTGGTGAAGAAAAAATGCCATAACTGCTCATATTGCCGTCCAGTTGTGCGTGAGATAGGGGTCATGGGAACCTTTCGCTCCACACGAACTGAGCTAAGTCTGCTCCTAAGGATTACCCTCAGACACTGTAAAAGAAATTTAGGGATCGTACCTCTGGATTGATGCTGCCCTTTGGAGAAGGGTGTGTGACGCGAGTCGATGTTCAGCATATCAACATTAGGACTCAAACACTGCCCCGCGTCTTTTTCTTGTAACTGACCATATATTGGACTGCCCGCCATGGCTGAAGGGGAATATTCTCCTTGATATCCAAACATGGGCATTAAAGGTATATTGAATAATTTCATCTCGCCGTGAGCGACGTTTCTAGTACAAAGCCCTGCCTGCTCGTCCAGTTGTGGGTAACACACAGGTGATGAGCAAGAAACCTGACCATGGTATGGAGGTAGAACTTGTGGTGGTGTCCAGAACTGCATGGGGCTGGTCACAGGTAGCACACCAACTGGTAAAAATGGAACAGCTTTCCTGAAACTGGGAGCTTCAGCTTTACCAACATTGCGAGTTCTTGGTGGTTCGTACCGGCGGGAAACGTTTTGAAGCAGCTCTGTAGTGTTTAAAGGTCAGTATATTAAAAACGTTAAATAAATTTATACGATAAAAAAACACAACAACAACACATGAAGGAACAATGTAGAGAAAAAACAAAGCTCCAGAAAGGAATTAGAGTGCAAAAATACTTCTGGAGCACTCAACGAACTCGAATGATGAGCAAGATCAGGTTGTTCCTCGACATTAGCATTGCATCGATAGGCCCGGCGGAACAAGCAGTCATTTACTTTGGGAACTCGAGTCTGTTTGTTTGTTAGTGTCACTCCCAGCTGAATTAAGTTTGCCATATGGGAAAAGCGACATTTAAACCAGGGCCTACAAATGTTTAAAACTACTATAACGCGCTGTAAACTAATCTGTATGCGGTAACCCTGAAAATTCTTACTCGTGCTATTTCATGTACGAACAATTTCTTTTTTTGTTCATTTTTTTTCTGGTACTTTTTTTTTTTATAAGAATCAGTAAAATTGGCCGAGGCTCATTGTTCTTAATTTTTGGCGATTTGAGCCTCAAGTTGTTCTTAAGTTGTTTTATTTTATTTCTATGTATATTTAAATCGAAGAAAAATAAGCCTAAGGTATTGCAACACATACATGTACTGGAAAACGAATTTGATCAATTCATCCTGCAGATCTATCGTTGATTCGCTCAGACACTTTCCCGAAAAGAGTTCCAGTGATTATATACTATTCACTATGCATTATTCATTCTGTATTGCTCACTGAGTTAAAGATCGAAGCTTAGTAAATTTTTGAAAAAAAAAAGCTATCAAACCCGAGCCTCAGCTTGTTCTTAAATTGTTCTTGATTTTGGCCAATCTGAGTCTCGTTCTTTAAAAAAGCGTGTATCTCCACCACCGAAGCAAGTTTTTTTCCCCCCAAGACCTAAAGTCGCGGCAGAAAACGAAAGAAAAAAAAAAGAGTAACTAGCTCACCATCTTTGTCTATTATGATGTAGCTTGATCTTCCAGGTTTGGATTTTTCCGTGGGCATCTTACGAAAACCATCGAGTTAAAAAACGAAAAACATACTTACCGTGTTTGCCTTTTACGAAGCAAGAATGTCTAAATTGGCAATTTTCGGAGCTTTTCGTTCTTCCAGGTTTTGGTTTTCTCTCCGTGGGTATCTTACGGAAACCATATAGATTAAGCTGGCGCACAAAACTAGAAAAATTATTTGTTTTAAAAATTGGCTTTGATTGATTATTAAGAACCTCTTTGATGAAGTTCCGAATGCTCGGAATGACGAGGCTTTGGCCGTCGGAACTCCAAGTAATTTCTTCGCACGACGAATCGTTAACAAGTTCCCATAGTTTTTCCGGAAAACTTAACAGTGACAAATCTAAGGCTTTTTCATACCCTTCCAACGAATATTTTGTATGTTCCATGATGGTTTTCTTTGCCAGTCTCTCCTGGTTAATGGACTCGTTACCATGGGTCTCAAACGGTTGACGTCAAAAGTGAGCGCGCGCAAAGACGACCTTTAAGTAAATTTGTTTCAAGTATTATCAAAGACTCTTTATATCAAAAGAGTTAACAATGGACGCAATTATCTGTTATCACCTAGGTTTAGAAAGAATAAATATTAAGAGCTCGTTTAATAGAGAAGAGTAGTTCTGTGGAAATCTAATAAATGGTAAAGAACTTTTAAGTCGCTTTCCATTTAACTGGTACGGCCAGTCCGGTCGGCCAGTTCTTAAATGGAACGCACGAGTTGTCAGAACTGGTTCTGGCCTGAATGGCCCTGCACGTAGATCAGAGCCGTTCAGTTCTCCCGCTCCGGTCGGCTAAAGCGCGGTAAATTGGAGAGTTGTGGCGGGGAAAATGTACGCGTGCGCCTTCTCCGTTTTTGCTCAGCTGCGTGCTAGGATTTGGAAAATGTCTCAACTTAACAGCTTGTTTCTGATTGACCCCGGATCTTTCATTTAAACCGGTAAGAGCCAATTGCAATTCTTTTCGGCCGGCCGGACCGGTCAAATGGAAAGCGACAAAGAAACAAGAAAAACAAAAGAGAATCAAGCTTTAGAACGAATAGAAAGCATTTGAAACAGAATTTGATTTATTGCAATCATAACGCCATATTGACATGCAAGATCTAAATAATAATTTGGATAAAAGCGACCAAACACTAGAAAAATTCCTTATTTTTTTGTATTCAAATCTTTATCCAAACTTATTCTATATATTGTCATAAGTATATTTTCAGATCTCTGTTTTATAAATTTTCTGGTAACTATTAATTTCAGTATTATTTATTAATTAAAGTTTCAAGGTTTTTATTTCATGCAAGATCCCACAATTTTAAGCTTGGAAAACTATCACGCCATAATAAAGGGTTAGGTTATAGTATGGTATCGCAATCTGACCAAAATATGACTTCGGCAGCAGTTTGGCAAATTCCCCAAGGACTGTGGGTAACTCAAAATTAGTATAGGTAATCGCATAGGTCCGAGTAAAATTAAGGATTAATTTCACGAGTGTTTTCAACTTTTTCCAAAATTGGAAAAAATTGAAAACACAAGTGATATTAATCCTAATTTTACGAGGAACCAGGCGATTACATGTTTATGACATCGAGGGCAAAATTCTTCATTCTCGATCTCCGCGAGATCGCACGATAAAGCGTTGCTAACTTATTTCTCTCAAATGAAACAAGATCTTTGCAACCTTTGAAAATATTCGGAAATCTTCGGAAGAGGTTCGAAATCGTTTTAAAGGCATTCTTACGACTTTTTAAAAATTCGAAAAATCTTCGGAGGTGTTCGGAAATCTTCGGAAAATGTTTCGAAGGCATTTTCGAGATTTTTTTGAAATTTTCGGATGTGTACCAGCGACCAATCAGCGCTAAGTAATTTTGCCCTGAATTAAGAAAAAAATGCCCCCGCTGTTATCCAATTAGCTCGAAGAAATTTTGTCCTCTATGTTATAAGGACCGTTACTGTTTGCATTCTACACAAATGACCTACCAAATGCATGTGAAACTTGTAATGTCAATTCCTTGGTAAACGACTACAAATTGCATTTCTCCTGTTTAAAGATGCAAACCGGCGAGCACTCCAAACTTGTGAAAGAAGACCGCATCCGTATGGCATCCTGGTGCTGCTCGGATCACTTTCTCATTAATTCAGATAATACGATAATAGACGTCTTTGCAACCCGAAAAATGCAAAGTCTTATTAACCTCTCGTCGATTTTAAATGTTTCTTGAAAAAGAGCTGACGCGGCCAAAGACCTTGCGAGTTATCTTGGGCAGTCAACTAACTTTTATTTTTAATGATCATATCAATTCCCCGACGTCCTTCCCTATGGCTAAACTTTGCTCATTTAACCGTGTTAGTCACTTAATCGAAGACCCTCTTAACTGTAACTAACTTTCTGGTCTTAGCAAGCTATTCTATTGCTCGTGCAGCTGGGCTGGTACCAGCATTAAAAACATTGCGAAAATTCAACAAGTAAAAAACTTTGCAGACGAAATTGTTTCAGATAAGAGGAAATTTGAACACATGCCAACTCCAAAACATCGAAAAGATTGCCTGTAGAGTCTCATCTAAAGCTCAGAGATATTGTAAAGATCTTTAAAATAATCATCTATTTGGCACCAAAGCATGTCACTGAATTGATAACGAAACGAAGAGAAATCACTAACAAGGGAAACCAGAAGAACGGAAGAACTTCTGTACTCGCGAGTTATTTCTTATTAAAAGCCATTAGACTTTGGAACGCTCTTCCAAAGGACATAACACAGAAATCAAATATTCAACGTATTTAAAAACCCTGTCAAGAGAACATTTTTAAGGAATGGCTCAAAACATGTGTTTTTTTCTATTTTTATTCCATACCGTATACATTTTTTTCAATATTCAAGTTTTTTCAGTTTTATCATAAATAGTTTTAAAATAGTTTTTATAAGCAGATTTCTATTGTTATTGTAAATTAAAAACACTGAAATGTCCATCGGGGACTTCCGGGGACTTTTCAGTGTGGAAACAGCTAAACAGGCAAAACAGAGACGGGCAGAAAAGCATCAGAGAGACAGACAGAAACAGACGCACAGGCAAGAAACAAATAAAGGGAGCAGTTAGAAAAAGACGAAAAACAGGTTGAGGGGTTGGTGTCCAAACCACCACGAACACCTCTCCGTGGTTCCTCCTGGCCAAGGTGTCTGAAGGCCTTGCATTCTTTTATATTCTTATGACATACGAATCACTGAAACGAAGAAAAAAGAAAGAGAAGCAGTCACTTATCATTCTTCTCTTCACGCAAAATTTCGACATTTACAATCTTGATGGGTCATTTGTATGTTGGGGAGCTTTCACTTGCCCCCCCCCCCCTTCCCCCGCCCCCGCCCAACATACGTTTCTTTGTTAAAATTGTAATTTCGCAAGACTATATATAAAAAGCTTCACCATCGTATCACATATATCAACTCCACATTCGGCTGATAGAATAATTCTAAAGCATTCTTTCAACTAGTAGTAACAAATTTTTGCTTATTGGTCAAGTTAAAATTTTGGTTAATTTATTCTGATAGTATTGCGAAACGCACACGAGTTTCTATGTAACACAACTCACCTGTGTGTGACGTAACGCACCCATCTCATCGGGTTGTGCATGCGATCTCGGGTGTGTACTTTTAGGAAGCGAATCTGAAGCCCAGAAGAGATATACATTGGAATTTCAAACTCCAAGCTGTGGGAATAAAACGATAAAAAGTGTCACTGAATGTAATGACAGGGTGTTGTTAATATATGATTTACATTACAAAACATTTTCACCATGCAGGTTCCTCTCGTGTAAATAAGTGGATACAAAATTAAGAAATAAAAATAGCGGGAAAAAATAGAAAACAGGATGCTAAATCTTCTAAAAATGACATTGATAACGAAATCCCAGGGGGAACAGTGACTTTGTTTTATACGCCAAACGCACGATCAGAAACTGCATATTTTTACTCTGAAGAAGGCTGCAGTTGCATCCAAAATTTCAGTTCAACATATATACTTTTTATCCATATAATATACTTTTATCCAAATCTTTTTCAGATAATATACGTTTAAACATTTTTTTTGAGTTATGACAAAACTTATACATGTCAAACAGCTTACTTTATAGATGAGAAGGCGAATGTTTTGTGCTTAATAACATTTTTCTTCAACAGGAAAACAGTTAAGGTTAAATATTCAGCTTCCGTAGTTCAGTTTAGTAGTAGTAGTAGTAGTTTAGTATTAGGAAGTATAATTACGAAACGAGAACGGCATGCCGACGTTGGCGGCAGAAAACAATAATAAATACAAAAGTTGCACGATGGAATGCACCCTGCTGGTCACCTGGACGCCGCCGTCTCCAAAATTACGATGTGAAGAGCTCAGTTTTGAAGTTCTTACGAATACAGGAACTATAAACAGAAAATCTTCTCAATCTTCTTTTATCTTTATGCAGAGAGCTTTAATCTTTTTCTGTTCTCAAAGCGTGACTAGAACAAAAGAGAGGGCAAACGAACCAGATATGGTCGAAAAGGAAAAGCAAGAAATATGATTTTTGGAAGCTGTCTTCGTCGGCGTCCGCGTCCTCGTTGCGTAAACTCCCTATTACTACAAATTTGTACGGGTTTCGCTTGTGGGATCGGGATTTTTTCTGGTCACTCAAACTTGAGAAGCAAGTTCCTTCATTCCATGTTGCACATACGTATTAATTGATATGGAGACAGCCAGTAAAATGGAACTAAGGCCTCACGGGTTAGAAGGAACTAAAACCTGTTAAGTATGTACTACAAACTCCTAAATAAGCTTTCAATTTAGAAAAACAAAAGCAAGGTGCGAGGTCAAGACTACGAGCACCCCTAACCCCTCCCTCGTTATTTTTTGTCCTAGTTCCAGTTCTCTCGCGTCCACGATCATGTTTTACCGACTTCGACAAACCAACGAGAAAAAATAGCAACTGCTCGTAGTCTATACGAAGTCTGACAATAAGTCCAAAACGGAAAGACAGGGTTCCAATTAACAATGAGGAATGAGTTTCCACGACTTTTCCATGACCAAATACCTGATTTTTCATAACCGAGAAATGTTGAGGAACCAAAGAATCCAGTCCAACAAAACAGGCTACACACACTTAAGTCAATTTTAAATGCCAAATGTGCGATATGCGTGTATTACCAGCATTTTCTCTGCATGTTTGAGCTCAACTATAGTAAGATTTTATTCACCAAAAAAACTAAGTTCAAGGGAAAAACATAAAACTCCAAGACTTTTCCAAGACCTTTGCCATTTTCCCCAAACTCCATGAATTTACCAGTCTGGAAAAGGGATTTAAATTCATTGACTTTTCCATGACCGTGTGAACCCTGAAAAAAGTACCAATTAGGAAAGGCGAGGTTCTAACTGTCCAAATATGGCAAAGTATTAATGTTGGTTTCTAGTCTCTCGAACTGCTCATTTACAGGGTTAGAGTACCTGACGGGACCGACTTCGAGCCGTGATGATTTACTTCTTTCGTTCATGTGTACCTGGAAATACATAATTGATTAAGCTTAAAAAAAATAAAGACTGCAATAAAACAATAACGATTTAGATCCTTTCAACACAATTAATTCTGGTCAATAAACAAAGCAACAATTCTCGGCAGAGTCACTGACGGAATGTAGCCAAATGTTCAAGCTCTCTCAAGATGTCTTTGAAACCTGTTTATTCGGTAAAATTTAACTCAATCTGCATCATGCTAATCCAATAAGATCTCTCCTTTTTTACCTTTATAGTCGTTGATACTTCTGACCCACCAGGAATTTTGCCAATTCTCCATAAAACTATACTTTCTGACGCCTTATGCTCAACCGTTTGTGAGTTGCTGCTACTGACACTGGGGAGCAAGAAATTCAAAGTTTTTTTAGTACAAACCCCGCTGCATGGCGATTAAAAGAGGAGGCTTGAACTTGAGAGCGAGCGTCTGTTACTGGGTGTTTTACTAAGTCTATTGGCTTCAGAAAAACGAAAAGTCTAAGCTGAGTGTTTCCACATAAACAAAATTGGGCGTAATTTGTATGATTACTTGTAAAACGATTTGCAACGATTCCTAGAATTGTTTGCTCAAATATTTTCTTTCCTTTTTCTTCATCGTTTGTAAAATACTGTTTTCCTAACTAAATTTAAAGTTCTTATCTTCGTGCCCCATGTAACCTTTTCATCCAAAAGAGAACAACACGCCTCTTGTTTATATATTGTCTGGAAGGGGATGAATTGCCAGCTTTTTACATCATCCAGCTTTAAGTTGCATAATATGCAACCGAACTGCTACGATGTCGGACTGTGTTAAAACAGCTTTGCCTCTTGTCTTTTACTCCATCCACTATTGTTAACACAGAACTGAAAATGTTGGAGTAACATGGGTGACAGCTGGTCAAGGCAACAAGAATTGGTGGAAATGCAGATCCCTGATGATGGAGGCCCCATCTGCCACCTAGGCACAGAGGGTAAGAGATCATGGGACACAGCTAGTAAACAGGCAAAGGAATGGTAGAAATGGAGATTCCTGGTGGAAGACCCACGTGCACCTAGGCAACAGAGGAAAAGAAATCATGGGAGGCAGCTAGTAAATAAGCAAAGGACCGGTGAAAATGGAGATTCCTGATGGAGGCCCCATGTGCACCTAGGCACCAGAGGGTAGAGATCATCATGGGAGACAGCTAGTTAACAGGCAAAGGACCGTCAGAAATGCAGATCCATGAGGCCCAATCTGCCACCAAGGCACCAGAGGGTAAGAGTTTTAATGTCAGCCTAAGCTGCATTCATTGCAGCGAGCATACATGGGAAGAATATATGACTGAGAGAGCAAAACTTTGCATGAAAATGGGTTTCTTAAAAAATCCAAGTGAATTCCTGGAGGGTATGTAAAAACAGCAGGAAAGGAGTCAAATACCATAAACACCTTAGTTGGAAGCTTCACACGTCCTTTTCTTATAAAGTAAACTAAGCGGTGGAATGCATGCAACAAACCTGTCTGTAGTCTTTGGAACTGGTATTCTCACTAGTAGGTTATTTGCACAACTGTAAAAACATAAACACCACACAGTTACTTTATTCCAACGGGAATAGGCAAAAGGACACTGGTTTGTTGTAAGAACGAAATATGGTGGGCTATCTGAAGAGAGAGATTAACATAAAACATACAAAACATGAAAACAACATTGGGTCTTTAGTAAATTTGAAATTGGGGCTTGGAAATCATTTTGTCAAAAAAAATGTTTTCAAGGGAAGCAACTGTTTTGCTGTCTGGAACAAACTTGGCACTTTCAAAAGTGGGATCCAAGCAAGGTCATTCCCAGGGTTTCACTTTCTCCAAAGAGAGAGACCCTGGGAACGAAGTTGGGAACCAGGCTCTCTCACCTGCTGGGTTGAATGTTACACCGTAACTTCAGTATGATTTCCATATACCTTTGAAATCAAGAATAAAGGTTAAAAAACAAAAAACGTGTCTATGCAAAGTTCAATTGCTTTTTAATTTCCCTATTAATATACTAAGGTCAAAAAAGTTTTACACTGTCTGTGAAATGTCGTAAATATTAGTATCTTCTAATTTTCTCACTGAGTAAAGCTTAAAATACCTATCAAACTTTTTCGGCCAATAGAAATACTGACACAACATTATTAATTAATTAAATAATGTTAGCATGGTTGACCAAGTAGTAATTAACACCAAAAAAAATTATCCTTATAATTTCAAATTAATGCTTACAACTGTACTTACAACTAACTTCGATCTATACAGTAGATTCACAATCCGGTCTTATCTCCCTAATTTCTACCAGCAGGTAGCATTTTTTGTATTTCTCTAATATGTCTCCTTTGTGAAAAGCCTTCCTGGCCCTCAATAACCCCTAAATAAAACTTTGAGTATAATTAGTGTAATAGTAAAGGATAATGCATTTTAAAACATTCTTAAGAAAAAAAAAACACTTGTTAGTTTGATTCTGAGTTTCAATCTATTCTAGTTTAAATGAAATATTTCACTTGTTTTTAATAGTTTGTGAAAAAAAACTTCATATAAATCAGTTTTTTAATGTTGTAGAGCCCTAAAAGGCTCATAAAACTTTCACCATTTGTAAATACCGTAAACACTCTAATAAGCCCCCAACCCCCCCCCCCCCAGTCTGGAAAGTCCAAAAATATATAATCCCTGGGGGCTTTTTAGAGCATTTACGATATATCCAACAAGATTATATCTACCTTGAAGATATATTTTCTTCTATGAAAGCAATGAGTGTAAAGGGTAGCGTGATGTGAGATTCATTCAAAACCTTGTATTGCATGATAGTATACTGAAAACACAAACAAAAATGTTAAAATAGCAACAACTGTTCAATGACTGGAGGTAAATACTTAAACACAGAAAGAGAGAGAGAGAGAGGACAAAGGGGAGAGCAATGATAGTGCTAAATGATGCTGAAGAAAATGGATGAACAACTTCGTTAGTGTGAAAGAGCATCTGCATAAGTGAATGATAATAACAACTATCCCTGGAGAGAAAGTGAATGGCAGTGGATATATACCAAGACGTGAAGCTATGTACATAGGCACCAACCTTGAGGGGGATAGTTGTTTTAGTATTTACCAAGACATTGGGATAAAAACGCATTTATTTTCAAAGAAACAATACAGCATGAACCTCTTTTGAGTTTTCCATTTTTAGCCAACACGTTTTGACTACTGCCTCAAAATCAGCTAATAGCCTTTGATATCACAAGATTTTGAACAAATCAGAACTTGCAAAATATGGAAAAAGTATTTAAAAATACTAATCGACTTTATAAAGAGATCTATATAATTACTCAGCAGTCTAAGACTCACCTCTCCTTCAGGAGGTCTAACAAGCAATGTTCTACTGGATTCAAAGTCTGACAGGTCAACTGATTCATGAAAAGAGTAGTTTTCAAGGTTCACACCCATACTTCCACCTGTGAGCAAGCAAGAATTAATTGCATTTGTTTTTTATCGAGCCTTCATAGATTGAAGTAGCCATGCTATTTGTGCTTTCACAGGCTTATAAAACAAAATTGAATGCAACACAAAGTTGAGCTGACCTGAGAGTGGAGATGCATCCATTTCAGCAAAATTCAGATCCTCGTTCAAACCAATTCTAACTTCCGGACTGCCGCTCAGAAAACTTTTCATAATGATTCCACCGTCAACTTCACTTCTTACAATATTTCCCTTAAAGAACGGCGCACCTGATTAGTGGCAACTTAGTTTAAGGGTAAACTATACATCTGTAATAAATGTTAAGGACAGTGAAAGGAGAAACTCAAAAAAGATTGTCTGATACAACTTGTAACAAGACTGAATACTTAATATGTACATATTAAATAGTATGAGGAAGAGTAGAGACCAACAAACAGCCCACACCAATGACACAAAGCACTCACCATTACAGGGTTTCAAAATGGCGAGAAGACTGGTGATTATGTATATGTAGACAAATAACTGGAAAAGGGTCTTGTAGAACCAACAGCTTAATAAGGAATCGAATGTTTCAAAAAAGGAATCCAACTACTTTAAGCATGCCTCTGTCATGGATTGGATCAACTAAAGGGTGAATCAGGAATTAAGCAAAAATTTGGAAGAAACTAGCTTTAAAACAGCACTGATAATTCGAGTCTATGCAAAAGCCAAAAAAAATTAGAGACAGTTGTTTTTTCTGTGACAAAACTGGGCTTATGGCATTTTGTGAGAGCACTATTTTTGCTCGATTCAATCTCTCTAGTCTATCATTTGAACTTAATTTGAAGTGCTATCCTATGTGCGTGGTCAGTGAAAAAAAATCAAACCAGCATATAGAAACATGGCATGAAATTAGAGCAAAACTAAAGCCAATTCAGCTTTTTGATTAAGTTCCAGTCAAGTATTGAAAGTCTTAATTATAATTAATTAGCAAATTTTAGTTGCCACACTTTTTGCAGGCTAGTTAGTCTATGTAATGGGATTTCAGAATTTCAAGCGTTGAGTCTTACGATTTTAAATGTTGTACATGTGACAACACTCAATCGGCTAGATTTTGCCAAATGATAGAAGACTCCTTTTCCTGTTAACGCCCTAGATATATATATAGACTAGGTAACAGGTAACTTTGCCTTATGTTATGGTGATTTTGATTCAGGTCATTTTAACCCAGAAATAAGGTCGTCTTGCCCCAAGCTTTGGCCACTTTGCCCAACACATAGACCTTGTTCATAAATGGTAGCAATTTTAATATTCTTAAGTCTACTTTCAAATTAGTCCTACTACTCTCATTCTGAGTTAAACTCTCAAAAGCATTATACAATATGTTACCCAAACCAAAAATGACTTGTAGGCCAGGGCTTATTTAAATGTCAAAAAGGAATTTTAAAATCGCTGCCATTTATGAAAAAGGTCTATTTAAACAAGGCCAATGTCTCAGAGGAAGGGGGAGGCAGGACGTGCAGCTGCCCTTCCCAATTCCCAATTCTAAGACAAAGTACAATATTTCATTTTTCTTCACATTTAACAAGATTTAAAGTCTAGAAATAACTGGCAATCATTGCCAGAAATTGTAAAACTTGACCAATCGATATTTTTCAAAATACCCCCAGAATTGGTATTTCCCCAGATCCCTGATCCCTGCCCCCTCAATTATTATGAGCTATTCTGTCAGACCTGTTATAACCATAAATTTTATGTAATATAATTACAATGAAACCATACAACTTGAGGATGGATGGGGCCAAAAAAATTTTAATCAATGAAATAAAATACTAAAATTAAAGGATTAAATTACCTAACTGCTTTCTATATGTAAATCGTGATAACTTACATTGGAACCAACCAACACTGTAATTCTCTCAATTAGGTCCACAAATATTTCATCTTTCTGCCCTCTCTGTCAATAGTTGGAATAAATGAAAATAAATTGAAATTTCAAATACCATCTAGCATTTCCATAGATCATAATTGAGACACAAAGTTAACTAAAGACAAAGGGCAAAACTGGGCTAGCCCATATCAACTGGGTTTTTAAACATAATATATTAATTATACCTTTCAGCTGTATTCATTTGGTACATTCTCCCAACTAGACCCTACATTTTTCATTGAACAAGTTTGGGAGAGGTTTACATTTCATCTGAAGTCAGTAGTTTGATTTGTTTGATAAACCCTCATTTTCTCATATTTACAAAACTCAACTTTGTATTGTGTCAGGTGAGCAGGTTAGGTGTTGACCACTGAGACTGGGACTGAATTAAAGGGTTAAATCTTGTTGATTTACATGAAAACAAACCTTTGACACAGTCCTGGATGACAGTATAGACTTGTTAGCAGCAGAGCTCGGCAATGACAATTTTTCAGTTCCGTACTGCATGAGAAACAAAATAAATTCTTGTCTTCTCAATGCACTATGGAAGCAACCAAGAGCACCTTTAATATACATAAATTTAACCTTATCTTACACAGGAGGGAGGGGGGGGGGAATCTGTCACCCCTGACTTAAGTTTCACATAACTTTTCTGATAAATTATTTTGTGACTTTTCCTAAAATTTAATGAAGGTTTTTTTTAAATAAATATATGTTTTGGGCTATGGCACTTTTGCTTTTCTATGGTAACAGATTATTAGAAGAGTGCTCTTATATATCATTAATTTTGTCTTTTTTCTAAACTTTTTTGCAATACTGAATTACAAATAAAAATTGATAGTCACAAACAAATGAGAAATTTGTCTTTCATCTTCAGCAATTTTGCTTAATGTGATGAATTCCCATTTTTAGTTTACCAAACAGTAGAAAACAGCCCACAGGGGCTAATGAGTTCCTACACCTCAGATCTTAATATCAAATGAGTGGAGACAAGGTGCTAATAACACAACTTAAACAAATAGATACAGACTAATTGTAGATTATGCCAAAATGGAAAAGAGCATGCTTCACAGGAAGGTGAATTGAGAGAAAGTGAATCGAGTGTGCATAAAAGAACATGGTGAACAGGATATGTAGAAAGTTTTTTCGATGACACAATATATTTCTTGAACTCTTTCTTAAAAGTTGAAAGTGATTAACTGTTTCAAACTATACTTTTGCAGCTGAATATAGTTGATACAAAATTTACCATAATATATGTTTGTCTTGCCGATATAGAAATGAATAATTAATGGTAAAGAAAAAACCCACAACAAGACCCTTTTTCCCACACCAATGCAGGACTTGTATTAAATTCCAGTTTTTAAAACAATTTGATGAAAGTGTGACAAAAAGTTACAAATGTTTTAATTCTTGTCAAATATGATTTGACATGTGCTATGTAATATTATAAAGGTTGGTTTATAATATAAAGACAACATTTTAAGGTGTGTTTGCTACATATATGATTAAGTTACCAATGATAATCATTGACAATAATGACCAATGATTTTAGTTATCCAATGACGACGACAAAGATTTTATTTCCTGAATTAATCAGCTGCAACCCAATTAGTCACCAAATATTCCAAGTGCTCACCAGTGCTTCACTGAGTTTTGGTGCTCTATATTTAAGAGGCAATGAGTATAAGAGTTCTAGATAGCTACTACTCTTAGGTGCCAAATAAATGGGGGGGGGGAGATGTGAATTTTTTTTTTGCAAATTTGATAAACTGGGGTCTGGGGATGAAAAAAACCTGCAAAGATATGGACAAATTTATTGAACACTAAGATTCTTGTTGTCTGTGCTGTAATCCAAACAAAAACTGGGAAAGTCGAACACCAAACATGACACTGGTCATAAAAATATTATATATCTTGAAATTTTGACTACTTGATAATTTTATCTGAACTTGGGGGTCCTAATAAGCCCCTGGGGGTGGTTAAAAGAATGAAAAAATTAATAAGCATCCTGGGGCATTTATTTGGCACCTGAGAATTCATATCGTATGTCCAGCAAGTCAAACTTGAGAGAGACAATAGTAATATTAAACAAACTTACCACAGTTCCTCCAGTGCAGTTCCAAATTGGATCCTCCTGGACATCAGTTTGTTCTGGCTCATTGTATATATAATCCTTTAATGTTTCAGTTGAGGACATTTGAACATAACCGAAATCCTAAAACGCAAGTTTCATTTTCAATAAAATATGCCTGGATGCAGTGGTTCAGCTAGCTATAGTGGGTGTCAATGATTCTTAGGGGATTTGAGACATGCCCTTCCCCCCTGGGTTATTTGTAAAATTGGCTCTCTAAAATGTAGTTTCCCAGAATGGGTTAACCGTGAAGGTTTTTTGAGGAGTTAAAATATGCTCACAAGAAATGAAGTACTCATCAGTGACTGACGTTTCGAGCATTAGCCCTTCGTCTGATGCTCAGACGAAGGGCTAATGCTCAAAACGTCAGCTTTTCCCATCATCTCACGGCGACGATAATTTATTTATCACAATTATACCTCAAGTTTATAAACTCGCCGATGCATTCAATAGTTTTTTTTAAACTATATATCCATGTTTGATTCATGAGTGACCACTGTTGAAGTCTACATCAACATAACAATAAACTACTGTAACTACAGTACAAGACATTATATAATTGTGTCGGACAACTGGGCAGGGCCTTCAGCATATGGCTTGAAATAGTAAACTCAAGAGATCTTTTGGGTCCTAATAAATTATGTTGTATAGTGTTTATTTTTGTTTATGATTTCTTTTGGCTTTATGTATC
Source organism: Hydrozoanthus sils (assembly GCA_027575215.2). Taxonomy (NCBI): domain Eukaryota; kingdom Metazoa; phylum Cnidaria; class Anthozoa; order Zoantharia; family Hydrozoanthidae; genus Hydrozoanthus; species Hydrozoanthus sils. The sequence continues at coordinate 32,492 of JAOBRD020228696.1, forward strand.
TTTGGTTGTTTCATGTTTTTCTGCTTTGTGATTGGTTGATCAAACCAGTCAATGACAGACTCGATCAAGATACATGTACCACAAATTTGTAGTGAAGTGTAACATTGTCAGACAGAACAAAACTAATGCAACAAACCATTTAAGCCTTCTAATGATGTAGTAAACTTATAATTAAGTACTATTGTTAACCTAGCTAGGATTTATTCTTTTCATGTAATCAGTTTCTAAGGATCATGTTTTCACTTTTCCTTCTTAATAAATAATGAATAGCTATTCAAGATCAAATTGCATTTTCTCACTAACTACAAATTTGAATTGTCAGTTGTTTCAAAATAGATAAAAGTGAGAAAAAAACTTTCTTTGAAAGAAATAACATCAGTTGATTCGACATCAGTATGTACATATTAACAATACAATTACATAGGAATTGAAAAGAAAACATGCTTCACAAGTTCAGTCACCTAGATCATGGCCATACCATTATAGTATCATTATATAATAACTATATATGGACATACCAAGATCTCATCAAGGACTTCATAAACCAGAGGAAAATTCTTTTTAATTGATTCCTCATTCAAAACCCCACAGTAATCCTTACAGAGCTTGGATATTCTGTAATAGTAATAAGCATTAGCAAAATAGGGGCCAGCCAGTTAAATGTTTTATTTTTATACTGTATCCTGACAAACATAAGGCTTGTGGTTCTAATACAACTGATACCCTTTGTCCAGTTCACAAGCTCTGACCATTCAATATATTCTTGACACATCTAGAGGCAATGTTAATGCTATGTTGTTTACCAAGCACTTCTATATAGTGATAATCATAACTATTAATAACAATAATAACAAATATAATAATAAAAAATAATAATACCGTATTTGTTCTAATTTAAGCGCCCCTCTAATTTAAGCTCCAACCAACTGAATAATTTTGTGCTTTCCCCCATTTTTTAATGCCATATCAAAAAATAATAATTTTTTTCTGGTGCCAAGCTGAGTCTTTAGAGGAAATTTTTAAATTTTTTTACATTTAATAATTTTAATCAAATTATGCTGTAATTACTTTGGAAACTTCAAAAGAAACAGCTCTACCAGAAGTTTTGTAAAAGCAGTGAAAACAATGGTGCCTTTTTAATTTGATGCAACACATGCTCTCAGTCATGGTCACAGCCACTCAAATGGAACAACTGTATAATATGCCATAAATTCAGAGCACATTCTTCTTAAACAAATTTGAACAGGTATGTTATCATTTGTCGTGATTTGACGAGAATCTATGAGTTGATATAGTTCTCATAACAAGCACTGAACAGATTTGGAGAAAACAAATAAACTGTCAGAATTCTGATCCAGGCTTGTGACCTCTAGTTGGGCCTATGCTTAAGGGTCATCTTTTATATTTTGAACTTCCACTTTTTGAGAAGGGAAATCTTCAATGTTCAAAACATTAATAATAAAGTACTATCACATAATTTTTAATGGTAGTAGCATGTTAGTTTGGATATGGCAAAAATGAAAAAAAGTATGATTTTGTTTTCATTCGTGTGCTCTTACATCATCGGCAAAACAACCTCTTTCGCAATATTATTAATCAAGTGTCTCTTGAGTTTCTTCGGGTAATGTGATCTTGTTAAAGGTGAAAACATTTTAATTTTTCCTCCGATTATTAAGTGACACTCTTATTTAAGTGCCAGAAGGATAAATTAACTTAAGAGCCAACAAAATCTGAAATTATTTTTTTCTGGTGCATTAGAACTATTATAATGGTAATTAGTAGAAACCAACCAGCAGCCTCAAGGGAGTGCGTGAAAACCAAGAAATGTTTTGACTACTCTTGCTTAGTAGATCAAAATATTGTCATAATTCAATGCAATACTGATATTAACTATGTATACAATGCACTAGGATTTTAATGTTATTTTTTTCTCCAACTAATTTAACCCTTTAAGCCCCAAGCACAACAAATGTGTTTGTAAATTCTCCCAACTGATTACCATACTTTCAATATACACAGTTTAGGAGAATTTGACTTTTCATCTTCTGAAGAATATTTGACTTGATCAACTTCTAAATTCCCATTACTGGTTGTATTACTCTGTTTGAGTTATGTAAGGAGAAGTGAGATGTTGATAAACTGGCCTGGGGCTGAAAGGGTTAAAAGTTTTACATTATTGCACTGTACTAGGCTGCTTTTGTTTTACCTTGTTAAAACTTCTACAGCATGTGCTGGAGAGACATTGAACTTTGTAGTGCAAACAAAGTAAAGCCCATTCCTCTTGATGAAGATAAAGTTGATACTTTCAATATTCTGTAAAAAGAATTGAAAAAGGGGATGCTAAATGGTGACACAATCATACCAAAGAAGCGAATGAGTTACATATTCAAATTGTAAGGGAGTAGAAAATTGTTGTTTGTATCTTATATTGTCAAGTCATGCATGTGTGGTTTTCTTTTATAATAATTACAGTTGTAGTAAACAAGTGATTTCTCTTTTCATTATAGTTCTAGACATACTTATTAATCGACGAAATCTATATTTAATACAATTGATACTAATCAATACTGATCAATATCAATCAATTGATTGATATTGGAAACTGATAACCAATTGATAGCCATTGTAGTTGTGACATTTTATTGGTTGGCATTGATTGATAATTAATTGGCTTGATTGATAATTGGTATCAAAGTATTATCACTTTGAATGCCAGACCTCTATTCCCAACTTTCCCTGACTCCAAAGCTGAAAGTGCATTTATTAAATCTATTTCATATTGTTCGATTGAGGAAATGAAGTTTGATTGGTTTCAGTCATTCCTCAAATTTTGGGAGAGTTTGACTCGGTTCGTTTACAGAAATGATTGAATGTTTCAAGTACACACGCTGCCAACTTATCTTTACTGTGAGAAGTAAAACTCAATAGCATTTGTTGCAACTATATAATTTGGGCGACAAGTCACTGGTTTACATTTTGTGGAACCACAAAAGGTACCAACATTTTTAACAAAACAGCTGCTAGAAACAAGAAACGGTGGTGCACACAAGAAAACATTCGATGTCAATCGATGTGATTAGCAGACAATCTTCCGGTGACTTTTGATTGGCCGATACCAATCGATATCAATTAATGAATCTCCATCGATACTGATTGCTTTCTGATGATCTGATCGATTGTCATCGATTAAATACATTGTTTATAGTTATATTCTTACTTGTGTGTCTCTTTTGGTGGAACTCTCAAACATTACTACGATTTCAACAAATCTCGTTGTCATTTTTTATTTATTGAAAACCACACATATGGTACAATCTGCAGGTTCAGGTTGGGTTTAAAATGCAGGTTGAGTGTCTTCAGAGAGATCTTTGCTCGAGCAAGCTAACCATCCAATCAGAGCGAGCGTTATATCGAAATTATATTTTGAACACCAACACAGGGTTCATCTTGCGAATACGACATGTAAAAATAAAACAGAGTCTAAAAAGAAAACAACCGTTACATATACAACATTAAACATTATGGCCAACATTATTAAACGAAGATAGAAAACATACAAATATTGGTGGTAGGTTTCCTCTAGGAGACGATTTCACTTTCCGGTAAAATATTTCAGCTGTCCCTTTGACAGCATCTCCTCTGTCTGAAAGAAATATTGTTCGACTGAAGTCAAGGATAAACACAGAGACCTACACATTAGTTTCAAAAGTTTCGCAAGTTAAACAGGTGAAGAAATCGACACAAAGGATACAATCACGAAAAACCAGAGTGTCCCCGCGGGAAGACAAAATGAAAACTTGAGACAACATGGCCGACTGGCCGTGGAAAATATTAGAGATGGGAGACTAAGTCCAGTGTAAAGTAATTTTACTGACCGAGGAAGAGATTCGGGTCTAGTTAATTTTGCGCATGCTCAGAACCCGTCGCGCGTTTTTCTCAAGTTTGTGGGGGGTCTCTTTCCTGTGTGTTTTTGCAAGGCACGTGTTGGAGGAGAAGCAACTTTTTTTTGTAGAAATTTACGTTATATTAGACATTGTAACTTACATTCAGCATGAGTGAGCTCAACGTAAATGCTATAAAGAAGCTCAAAGTTGCTGAGCTACGAGCAGAGTTAACCCGAAGAGGCCTCGACTCGAAAGGTAACAAGCCGGTTCTGGTTGAGCGTTTGGTCGAAGCGATTAGCTCTGGCGATGAGGAAATGAAAGAGCAATCTGTAGAGGAATCTGTGCAAGACATGACTACAGATACTAGTCAGAGTGATGCTGAAGCTATGCAAGACGAGACAGCGGAAACTGAAAGAGAAGAAGCTCCTTCCCAAGTTAAAGACGCTCCACTGGTTACGGAAGAAGAAAGTGCCGAACCACCTCCAGTGGATGCAGAAACAGAAGAAGCGAAAGTTGAAAAGAAAGTTGAAGAAAAAGCTGCTGATGAAGCTCAGCCAATGGAACAAGTTTCTACATTAGTGAAAGGGGAAGAAGGTAGGGGAAATTTTGTCGATATCTTTGTATTTCTTGTTATTGTTTATTTTTGTTGTCGATTATGAAAAGAGGGATTATATCAACCATCTTTAATCGCTAATTTCTCCAAAACTCGCTCTTTAGAACATTTTTTATCACCTCGCCGTATTTGTCGTTGATAAAATGTAACTTAATCGAAACTAATACAGAAGGTGGCGGTTTTGTTTCGAAACGTGTTTTATGAATTATTTATAACAAAACACAAACAACTAAACTTGGCAAGCGCAAGGCATGGAGTTTGTTTAACTCTTTCAATGACACTTGCCACCCCGCCTCCGGCGTTATGAGTATTTACGCCGAGTAAGTGCTTAAAAGTTACCTTTAAACCTATGCCTTAACGAAGGATTAATGAAACGTCATACAAAGCTTTTTGTTTTTCTGCCTTAATTTTTTTCGTAGATACTTTTATTCAATGTTCCAACTGTTGCAATTAGTCCACAGATTTTTTTTAAACGGGAATTTAGAAATGTATAAATACTAACTGCATGTGAAACAGAAGAAAAGTATGCAGATTTTTGGGAAATGGATTCCATCGTCACCATTGGATGATTCTTTTCCCTGCCTTTAGTAGCCTTCTGCTCTGCCAAAATGCATGTAACAGAAGGAACTTTTAAAGCATTGCCTTCTGCTCTGCCAAAATGCATGAAACAGAAGGAATTTAACTTTGCTCTGCCAAAATGCGTGTAACAGAAAAATTTTAACTTCTGCTCTGCCAAAATGCGTTTAACAGAAGGAATTTAAGTATTCATTTGCCTTCTCCTCTGCCAAAATTGCATGTAACAGAAGCAATTTAACTTAGAACTGCTTTGCCAAAATGTGTATAACAAAAGAAATTTAAGCAATGCCTTCTGCTCTGCCAAAATGCATTTTGTTTTAGTTTCTCCAACAGAAGTGGTTAGACAGACAACCAGGGGTCTCAATAAGTTTTGAAGTAGGTGGCAGACAATATTAAAGTAGGTGACTGTACCCCTAGGGAGGTCAGCAAGAAACTCGAGGAACATAAAAAAATTAATGTTAATTGTTATAGAAAGTAGGTGGTGGTGATTTGAGAAGTAGGCGGTGGTGACTTGAGAAGTAGGTGGTAAAATTTGCCGGTTGCTGGCTTCTATTGAAACCCCTGGACAACCATCTGACATGATAAGCAATGACACATATATCTGAGTTGATCTAGTGTATTCTGACTTATTGCTATAATGAAACCCCACCAGACCATTTGTAGTCTATTTCCTAAACCAAAATATCTTTTTAAAAAAGGTCAAGCCCATGGAGCAATCAGGCATTCCTGAAATCCGCGGAAAAAAATCCAAAATTCCGCGGAAATTTTCCGCCCAGTTCCACGGCCAAAAGTAGAAATTCCACAATAAAAAATCTAAATTCCGCGGGTAAAAACAACTAATTTATACAGCAATAAAGTGAAGACCTATTGCACAAAGCTCAAATAAATAACAGAAGACTTCACAATTGAAAAGTCATTGGAAAGTCATCATGGTAACACTTGTGCAAATCTTCACATTTGATCAAAATACGGCTTGTAAAAAGGCAAAAGTCACGAATCGTATTTGGGTCAGAATTTTGACTTTCACTTTGTAACTGTTTTTAAGGAACTGAAATATTTTTCTGGCAAGTATATGTTGTAGAACTTAGAAAAAGCAGAATAAAAGCTTTTTTTGAATATAAGCTTGAACTGTGATCTAATTAAAATAGTTGTTATGCTGAAATCAACGTGGTTTTCCGCAAGAAGTTCCACAGAAAAGAAAAGAAATGAAACAACAAATTTTGAATGAAAATGTTTTAAGCTGTAATTTAACTTTGTCGATTAAGTATAATTGTTGTTTGAGCACGTTTTCCAGCAAATTGAACTACTTCAGTTATTTAATGCCACAGCTCACAGAGACTGAATTGCGTGATGATCACAGACTTGAGACGTACGTTCTACTAATAGGTTTTGCCCCTAAATATGTTCACTTAATTTTCTCATATTTATAACTTATATTTTAAAAGCATTTTGATTTCTTAAACTAACATAAACTGCACTTACCGTGTTTAACTGAAGCAGACGCAAAACTGAAGACAATACTGAATGCAATTTAACTATTCCTGGTAATCAACAAACTAGTCAACCCATCGGCTCCTGAACTTTTTATCGCGAAAACAAACAGATCAGCGAGACAAAAATGAGTAAACAAGTCGGAACTTCTTTTGAAATGTGACGTTTTAGTGCTATATTCGTGTTTTAAGTTCGATTACTTGTCAACGAATGTTTTCTTATAAAAACAAGATACCAAATATCTTTTTTGTAAATTCCAACATTCTTGAAAGCTTCTACTGAAGAAGCAAAAAAAGGAAGCGATTTAAAGAATTTTGAGTCGCGCTTGCGAAAAAACTACTGATACATAGAAGCGGCCGGCTATTTTCAGTCCGGTCAGAATTCGTTTGCTGCTTGTCTCGAATCTTGGGAGTTTGTATCAAGGGTCGTAAAATTAAATACCATTTTATTCATTGTTAAAATCAAAAAGAAAAACTCCAAAGAAGTAACCGATAGAAATGTGTTTTAAGTGCAAGCAGTACAACATTGACTTCTGCAGAGCATCTGGTTGTTTGGAGTACGACAGTCGGTTTTCATGAAGTTTACGATTTCTTTCTTGTCATTTTTAGATGTTGTCTTTAAAAGCACTTATCTTTTCAAATACTTTGTATGGAAGTACGTCAGCAGTAAACGTGATAAAATATATTATCTCCCCGTTAACATCTTTATCACCTAATTTCAGCTAAACTCCGTTCCGCTTATGGGTTGAATGCTGTTGAAAGATTGTCGACAGGCACACGCACAGTTCAAATTAAAGATGTTTTTACGATGTTCACGACATTTGCCTTCATTTACGATTTCAAAATATCTCATTTCTCGTTGGGAAATTTTTAATCTGAGTAAATTTAACACAAGTAAATGACATATTTCTAATACAAGGCTTGTCAGGACAAAATTCCGCGATTTAAACTAATTCCGCGATTCATCAGAGATTCCACGAAATCGCGGCACCGTGGAATTCCAGAATGCCTGGGCAATCTAGTATCTGATTTGAAGCAATTGTTGCAACGAATGTGAAATCTAGGAGACAAAAAGTTAGTTGGCTATGTGTTTAAGATAACATAAAAACAACAGAACAAGAATTGACAAACTGGGTTTTATTTAAAATTCAGTCTTTCCATCTACAAGGTCTCCCACTCAATTCCTGGGATAATTGCAAATTGGTAAAACAGAAGGCAAATTTTTATATTTCCAGTACTTGTATTTGAATTACATTGCATGATATATGTTTTTTGATCTGCTTGTTATTAAGCAAGTAAAGGGTGTCCTTTGTTTGATTAATTGTTGAAGTGAAGTCAAGACTTCAGAGCAAACTTGATTAGAATTTTTATTGCATAACATTTTACTATGCCTTACCCAGTAAGCAGAGTCCCCTTTTACCTCCTTAGCAGTGAGACAAGTAAAGGAGACTCAGCAGAAATCGTGTAGAATTTTATTTGCGCATGTGCAGCGGTTGCTAAGATACAAGCTCTTTTCCAATCTCGCTTGTTGTTCATAAATGGTGTCTGGTTTCAATCATTTTCCCGTTCCACTTGACTTCTTCACATCAAACAAACGTATCTCATCCATTCATTGTGATTTTAAACCAATGTTGTTGTTCATGGGATAACCCGAGTCCATTTTCAGAACAAAAGTCTTTCAAAGCTTTTTCGAAGGCTTCTCAGAAGCATTTTTTTCCACCATCTTGTTTTACAACGGGGCTCAGTTATGGTCAACAGATACATGTCTTAATTTAGACTCATGCATCAGAACTGGTTTAACCAGCTTAAAAAATCGAAATTTTGCATCTCATTATCCAGAATCTTGGATAACAGCACAACAATAGAACTACACAACTTCTGCAGAGTCTCCTTTCCTTCTCTCACCGCTACGGAGGTAAAAGGAGGCTCTGCTCGCAGGGTAGTTACGTCTTTACACATTGAATGCTTTTTTGAATTTAAATAGTTCATCAAAGGGTTGTATATAGCAGAATTTTTTTCTTTTCAGCAAGTTTCTTTGTTACTGACTATTTTGCAGCAGCTATGCAGGGTCAAACAAAAGCTATCAAAGCTTAAATGGTCTTTTCATATTCTAAAATAATTTGAACAGCAGTGGTACGAACTGCTTGTGATAAGTCATATGATAAACATGATACATTTTTCAAAGTGAAACAACAAATGTGAGCAAATCTATAAATTGAACATAAAACACATGTCGACGACTCATCTCTATCTTTACAAAGCCAGTGCAGGATTGTTTTACCTTCACATGGTGGCAAATAAGAAATCATTGATTTATGTAACGCTTCTCAGTTTTTAATACTAAGATGGTTTTCCCTGATCTTAATTTTGTGCTCGGTTTTGACAAAGTGTTTTTTGAAAAAAGTCATTACAGTACTCTTCTCAACTCTTCATAAGTATTTACAGTTTAATTAACTAAGACTTGCACAGTTTTATTTCAATGCATTCTAATTTTTAGATCATTTTTCCTCAAGACAGTTAAGTTCAGAAATTCAATTTTCCTCCAGATTAACAACGATCCACTCAAGTATTTCTTTGCAACTAAAATGAAAATGTGTTATTCTGTACCACATACCATAGACCCATTTCCAGTCAGTTGTTCATTTATCAGCAACAGAGTGAGATAATAATTATCTCACTGGAAATTGGTCTTAATGAACCAAAATAACTTTAAGTTTAAATTTTGCCTATAATCACTACAAACATGTTGTTTGGTTGAAGATATTACCTAAACATAACACTTAACTGGGCCTTGAAGCACATTTCTTGGGTATTTGGGAGAAAATAGATTTGTCGTTAACTGTCATAAAACCAAGACTGTTTGGAGAGGAATTTGGGTTAGTTTCAATTTAAAATACTTTACAATGTGACTGGTGCTTCATAATTTTTCTAGATGGACAATCTGATTTGATGTTACAGGCTTCTCAATATAATCAGTGCGATCGCATGAGCACGCATCCACACACGCACAGAACAACTAATGCGTGTGATCGATCGCATGTACAAACTTGTGTTACAAACAAAAGTGCGTGCGAATATATAAGTATTTATTCAGTTTAGCTATAGACAACAGTTACAGATTTTGTCTTTTGTCATTCATGTGACAATGAGTAATCTCAAGAATTTGATACAGATGACAAATAAGAGTTACCGTAATTTCCGGGCAATTACCTTCAGATGTTGCTGTGGCTAATTCAGAGGTGCAAGTAATGCGATAATCTTAAGTCATTTGGTAAGTATTTTACTCATCCAGTAAATTGGATGAACATAAAAGAATTTTTCGTTGTTTACACTGTTAATGTCAACTTCACACGTTTCCACCTTCTGAAGGTATTTGATTCATGATAATGCCGAAACTTTTTGATTCATTTCATTCATGATGCAGCACAATTAGAAAAGTGATTTCAAGCACGTGTGTAAATGAAACACTTACAAGAATATCAGTGAACTAGTCCAGTACAGTCATG
>JAOBRD020228697.1:0-25291 GCA_027575215.2 Hydrozoanthus sils
AGAACAGAATCAGGCTAGTTATGTCTTAAAGGTTTTAAACAATATTCAAAACGTATTTAACTCACAGCAGCTGATACAGCTACTACTCTAGAACGAATTATTAATCAAAAGTAATTGAGTTGTACAGCATTTAACATAATCTATTCTAATAGGGCTTCATTGTTAACAATTAACATTTTTTTCAAAACTTCCTCAATTACTGCACCTTTTGACAACTTTCCTATATATTACACAATTATTCTCCAAGTAAAATGGGGTAGTATTGTTAATACTAAATCATTGTTTTACTAATATCATTATTTTAAGCTACCTATATATAGCTTATGCAAGAGTACTTCTTGTAGGGGCGTCATAACTGCTGGAAAACTACTTACATATAATTATTTTGTACAACTTAACGTCAAACTTAAACTAGCTTTTATAAAAAAAGAACTAAATTATTTTCTTTTCTGACTTTCTCAGCAACTGCAAATTAAAAAATCTCAAATGCTTAACTGTCACAGAGAACTGTAAAATTAGCAATGTGGCATCCGGTGTACTTTGGGCCTCTTTAGTCTCTGCCCTCCAACATTTAAACCAACTCCCCCCCCCCTCCAGAATAAAAGGTTTACAAATAACTTGTGCAAAGGCAGCCCATCATCTAGGCTAGGCTAGGCTGTATCTCTTCTAAGCCCAAGCTACAAGCTACAGCTCAAGAGACCTCTATTGAGAATAGAGTTTTCCTAAACCTGGACAGTTGAAGGCCAATTAGATTCAGGAAACACTCAGGCCAAGGTACTTTCTTTAAGCCAGTTAGTTTTGAGCTGTGCTTACCTATTGGGCCAGCAACCTTAGATTCCTAAGAATGAACCCTTCTCCTTTTGATAAAACTCATAATTTAAGTGACACAAACAGTATAAATTAACCATTTTATTCAACACAAACATAATGTATGAAAGAAGGAACTGGTAAAAAACCAACAAAGAGACCACTGAGCTTACCATTTACTCGAGGGTGGCTGGTCTCTAGGATACCTAGTACATGTAGATCAAAGAGGCTGTCAGATATCCACAAAATGTTTTGAAAATATGGTTGATCAATCAAAGTTAACACTCACATCAACGTGGTGTGTTGCAGTAGAGATTCAATACCATATATATCGGAAACATAAAGATTAACGTAAAAAAGTATGACCATGATTTTCCTGCATTTGACATTTGCTGTGCAGCTACTAAAGACAATAGTTTTCATATTTGCTACATCCATGAAACTCTTTGGTTATAATAATAAAAGACACTCATATTTTAAAAAGTAAACAATTTTTCCTCATTTTCTATCTAAGAAAATAGGAATATTTTTCAAAACTATTAATAGCTATTTGGATCAACTTAGTATATATAGTTTATTGAAGTTCTTCTAACAAGTAGTTCAAATTGGTTGAAGATTGAATGTCATTGAGCTCAAACCACAGAGACTGTTGGACAAAGACAAGTCAAGACATTCTGACTTGGAAAAAACTACCACCATATTAAGCAAGTTACTTCAACAGAATGACCCATTGAAAAATAGGGGCTTTAAACACTTAGAATATATCTTTAACACTTTAAATATATCTCCTTAAAGAGAACAGAAAAACCTTGAAAAGGCACATTGCAGCAATGTCGTTCTTGAAATAAGTCTTCTTTTTAGGGCATCTCATGGATCTGTCACTAATTGAACGTTTGCATGTACAAAACCAAATGTTTTAACCAGCTATCACTTGCCAAAAAAAAAAAAACTCTTAAAGTAATATCTATTTAATCCAATTTTAGCAGCTTTCTTAACTTAATTTTGTTTTTACCACACTAGCTACTAACGAAAATACAAAAGTTAGAAAATTTTTTATTCATTACTTTATTGTTCAGTTTTAAGCACTAAACGATTTCTATAATCACTTTTATATTTCTGCATTTTCTACATACATAATATAATATGCAGCAGTAATGGGATGAATTCATGTTCGAAATGAAATTTGAAATTAATTTGCATGAGAGAAAGCTCAAGCTGCACTGGCCACTTAAACCATATATTATATATATAAAGTAAAAATCGTGTTACCAATCAATTGCAGTGCAAAAGACCAAATATCCACACAAATTCAAACCATTTTTCAGTAATTATAACAGAACATATAATTTGTTCTGCTATCCTAACATTAACACTAACTGCTTTTGTAAAGCTATTAAATTAATATATGCTAGCATCTATTGACTTTGCTTGTTTATTGTGGATTCCACACACAAAAATGGACACATCTATAGTGATCACAAAGGCTGGGGGGAAGAGCCTGTCGGTAATATTAAGGTTCCTGACCCCATTATTTTCAACCATTGTGCAGTCTGAAAAAAACTGGCTTTGAAAGGAAGTCCATTTGCTCTCAAAAACTGCGTTCTGTTGATAGGGATCAGTTTCTAGAGGATATCAAAGACTCAGTTCTCATGAGTCATCACAATTTTTGTGTGTGCTCCTCACTTAATCAACATGCGTCTGTCAAGGAAGGTATTATTATGGCTGGACCTGCTGCCCTTGGTATTCAGATAACATCAAACATGAGAAAGCAGAAAGGAGAAAGCTAGGAAGACACTGGCATAGTACAAAGCTGACAATTGATTGGGGATTGTATACAGAGCAGCGTGAACAAGCTCATCTATGAATCCAAGATGAAGTTCTATACCAATGTAATTGAGGAAAACACCAATAACCAATGTGCATTGTACTCTTGTTTTGGAAAAATGCTAAATACCGGTGCACCTAAAAAACTACCAACCCATGACTGTCATAGCGATCTTGCTAAGTTTGCAGCTTATTTTGACAGTAAGGTGCAGAGTTTTCATGCAAGTTTTTTGGCTACTACTGCTGACCCAATATATGTTGAACAACTTTACCACGGGCCTGAACTCCATCAATTTTCTCCAACAAAACCAACAGAACTAAGCTCACTTATAAAATCGATGGTGAAAAAGTCATGTTCCTTGGATCCCATTCCTGAATCCCTGATGAAAAACTGCTTTTCTGTCCTCTTGCCTGTTCTTGTCAATATGATCAACCTGTCTTTTTGAGACGGCTTAGTGACTGAGCTTTTCAAGGATTATGTTCTAGATCCTGTCATCAAGAAAGACTCATTGGACCACAAAATCTATCAGAATTTTTAGACCTATTTCAAACCTGCGCTTTGTGTCAAAAGCAACTGAGAAGGTTGTAGCTCCATGCCTCACTGACCACCTGGAGGAAAACCATCTGCTTAAAGCCTTACAATCAGTATACAAGAAAGGACACAGCACAGAGACAGCTCTTATGCAAATTAACAACGATCTGATTAGAGCAATTGACGACAGTGTTTGTATCATTCTTGTACACTTGGACCTCTCAGTGCCTTTGACATTGTAGACCATCAAATGTTACTTACACAATTTGAATGCAGCTATGGTGTTAAAGGTAATGGGCTCATATCTCACAAATCGGTTCTAGTACGTCACAGTGGTAAATGATTGCTCATCTTAGCACAGCTGACCTGCGTTGTCCCACAGGGATCTGTTTTAGGACCGACTTTGTGTTCTATGTACACGACCCCAATTGCAGATGTCATCAAGCATCGGAATGGGATTTCACTTCTATGCCGATGACACACAGATATACATGTTATTCAACCCTGCAGATGCGTCACAGTATGCATCTGCAATTGAGAGGTACATTCCAGATGCCCAGCAATGGATGGTTGTGACCAAGCTTAAACTCAATGGAGATAAGACAGAGCTCCTCATTTTGGCTGCTTGCCACCACCCTCCATCCCCACTAGATTCAATTCTGATTGAAAATGATGTCACTAAAGCTAGCAAATCTGCCAAGAACATTGGAGTTTGGCTTGACAATGTTCTTTCTATGGATGTACAAATAAATAATAAATTATTTGTTATATCTGCCTTTTTCACCTTCATAAAATAACTAATGTTAGAAAGTTCCTTTTGTACTGTCAATGCGAAATACTTATTCATGCTTTTATTTCGTCTAAGTTGGATCACTGTAACATACTCTTATCTGGCCTTCAACAGTCGCAATGCAAAAAAACTACAACATCTGCAAAATTCAGCTGCTTCCCGGCTAACAGCCACCTGCAAATATGAACATATCACACTAGTACTTAAAAACTTACATTGGCTACTTGTGTCTGCCCGTATTGATTTTAAAATACTTCTTCTTGTTTTTAAAGTTCTGGAAGGCTTATTAAGTCCTTTTTATCTTAGTGAACCTTTAAAACCTTATATTCCAAACAAAAACCTAAGATCGTCTAAGAAAAAAGTACTAATAGTTCCTAAATGCAAACTAAAAATGTATGGACATACAGCATTCTCTTACTGAGCTCCTATACTATGGAAAATCCTGCCGGATTACATCGAACAAAGGGATTACCTAGAGATGTTCAAGGCTAAACTGAAAACCCATCTTTTTGGACAGTTTTAGTTAGTTATGCTAATTTTATAACTATTATTGTAAGTTTATGAGTTTTATAACTACAAAGCACCGCTGGACCTTTGAGAAGTGTAATTATGCTATATAAGTTGATGTTATATTATTATTTTATTATCATTTAAGGCAAAATTAGACGGAAACAATTCACCTAGATTACATCTACACTTGCATCAACCATGTGGTAGCAATACTTCCATGCAGCCCTGATTGGAAGTGAATTTGTTAAAACCCTTGACTAAAATAAAGATTACAATGATGCGATTCATTCGTAAAGATACATTATTTTGGTATCAAGATAGAGTGATAAGCACCAGTGTTGGGAGTTAGAAATAAATTATTATGTCAAGAAAGGTGCCATTTACTTGTTCATTTTTAAAGAATTTATTTGATATTTCTAAGATTAGACTGCTTCTACGAGGTAAGGTAATAGAAACTAACCAGAAGAGGTAAGATAACTCAAGCAGTTTCCTAGTTTTTAAATGTGGTCTGTTAGTAAACCTCAATCTTTTATGGATTGATGCATCTCCAGGTAAAACTATAAGATTCATGTAAACAGATAGTTGGTATTCAAGAAAATAAAATCTTCCAATTTAATGTATGGTAAACTATTGAAGGGAGCCTTAAGCTGAACAACTGATAGAGTCTTGTCAACTTCATTTTCATCAATGCAGGTTGATAGGAATACAAGATATTCAAATCAACCCAAATGGAATCTAACAAATCTTTGATTCTGAAGCCTTTATCTGTGATACAAACATCAGATTTTAAAATTAATTTGGTTGATGCATGGGTTCTTGTCTCTGAATTATGTGGGCATTGTTTCTTTTAGTAGATCTTAAGTTGGCCAAATGGGAATGCTCTAGGTTCTACATACAGAAAGTTTATCCAAGTAATTAACACCCTTGAAACAATATGGTGTGTTTAAACTTTTAAAAAAATGAAATGTATCTATAGTAAACCCCTAAGGAGGTGCAGACCTATGGAAAAACTCATTAATCAACTGAAAAAGACCTTGGTCTTCCTTGCCAATGTATAAGTATGTACTTATAATTATACTATGCTCAATATCTTAGAGAAAAATGTTCTTCAGTGTTTGGCAAATCTCAAGTATTTTTAAGGTTCACATTCACTTCTTCCAAAGTCAAATAGATGGTTGAGAACTCTCCAGCTGGAAATGACTGTATAACATATAGTTGCTTTGTCTTGTCTTGAAACGTTTTAGCTCCAAAAGCAACAGTGTATTGTGCTAAAATATCTAGTACCTGCAACTTAAGCTCATTTCTTTCTCATTCCAAATCAAAATTTGCCTTTCAAATGAGCCAAATTTTCTTGTAAATCATTTAGTAATGATTGTTTGCTAATTGTTACTTTCCCCTGAGGGTCTTGTTCATGGTTTGTTTATCTATAATTGTGAACACTTTATCATCACTTCTTCTTAAGTAATGTACTTCACAACTGATTCAGCTTTCCATTCTTGTTTTTTTTTGCTTCAAAACTAGTATTCAGTAATTTCAACCAACTTAACACAGAAAGTACAGATGTGTCCTTAAATACTAGTTTTTGTCCTCTTCGCTTAAGGTAAAACCTTTGTTGCTAAAGTGCCTATAGAACAGACATGAGCATTGACAATAATTAAATATATATGTAAGTCGTTTATCATGGTACACGTAAATACTGAAAACCCACAGCTATTTACACTCCTTTTTCTTGCGAAATCTGTGAAGATTTAAAGCTTTTATTTTTTCTAAAATTGTCAGCAGCTCAGTGGCCAAGCAGTTAGCATGTTTGGCTCGTAATCCTAAGGTCGCAAGTTTGAGCCCCGGCCAGACCATTGTGTTGTGTCCTTGAACAACACACTTTACCCGACTTTGTTCCAGTCAACTCAGCTGTATAAATGAGTACCAGTTCTGCTGATTTTGATGCTCCAAACAAAGTAGTGATGTCAATTTATGTGAGACAGCAAATGTCAAGCTTACAATTCACAGGCAAATTATACTAAATCTTCCATGTCTCAAACAACTCCCTCTTTGACCATGTAGATGTCCTGACAATACAGACCATGCATAGTTGGCAAACTTGTTCATTATATAGTTACATGTAAATTACATACTCCTAAATAGAAGCTACAACCAATAGGCCTAGGGTCTTGTGTCAAAAAATATCTACATACTACAGGTTTGACAGAAATTCTGATCTCATAAAAAAATCCTCTTTCTTCAAAGAGAATAAAAGGAATGAGCTCACTTCACTTAATGTCAGATCCTTGTTATATATGTGTAAATACAGCACTATGTAAAAGCAAACTAATCCTGAGACGCTCATTAAGTTTAATATTGTAATAATAATAATAATAATAATAATAATAACAATAATAATAATAATAATAACAATAATTTGTTGCTGATATTTATAACTATTGTCCATTGGAAGATGCTTGTGTGCACATTTTGCACTACAAAGTGCTACAGGGGCTCTTACTGTAGTCCTCCGTATATAGTTTACAATGAATATCATTCAGAGTTTCCCTCAATTGATAGTTCACTGCCAACAACACTGGGATCACCCTATTCTTTTTTGGTGATTCTCTTAATTCTCATAATAGGAGATCAACATATTAGATATAACACTAGTACTATTTATAATGCTATTTACAAAACTACAGTACACCTGTTGCTGCTTCATATATTATGCTTACTAAAAAGTGCAAAGTACAATAAGGGCTCTGATTGGCCAAACACTAAACCTGCACAAGGAGTCAAATGGCTGACATGTGATAATGCAAACAAACACAAATAACTCTCCAGTTTTTTAATCATTTAGAATGCTTTCTAGTGGTAAAAACTAATACAAAAAAATGTCAAGGGACTCAAGAGTGAAATTTTGAAGTAAGACCTAGAGTAAGATTTCTTCCACCTATTGTACATGTGTTATCAGCCTGTTAGGGAGGGTGTAAATGCAACAGAAGAAAGTAGGCATGCAACTCTTGTGAGCTTGATGTCTCAATGCCTTTATAATGATTGTTTAGACAACTTCTGAGCAAAAACATAAAAGTAGAGAACAACAGTGTAAGTAAAGAAAGAAGCCAGCTAAGCACTTGCATTTGATTTCTATGCTTTCTTCTCCTGTATCCAAAATGAAGTTAATTAAACACTTTCTTATCTGTTTTTGAATTTCTGATCATACACCTGTAAATCATTTTCTTATTCTTGTTGAAACATAATTTACCATAGTTACATTCAAGTTGTTCAAATCAATTAAACATAGTTTCACATTTTGTTTGAAGAACTGAAAACAATTCTGAGAAAAAGCTGTTCATTCAGATTCCACTATAACAACTTAGGTGCTATATACTAATCGGACTTGCACCACTTTTACTCAATATTAAAAACATAAAACAAACACAATGGATATATCATGGTACAAGAGCAGGTTGTCTATCATTGTCATTACCACTCCTTCACCGTGGTTGCATAGAAACTCTAAAATATCTCATTTCTAAGATCTTCCACAGTACTTTGAAACAGGGATTCTAAAACATGAATTCAAATGACTACTCACTAGTAAGGCTCCTGTGAAGACGATTGCCATTTGATCTATCACGCCTTCGAGGTAATAGGGGACTACCAATACTACGGTGCTCAGCAACTTTAGCTTTTAATCTTGATTTGACCTTCAGGTTTGGTTCAGATGCTGGTTAAAAAGAATGGCAGAATATCAAACTGCAACTTGAACATATATAGCAAACCTTTGCAGTAAATTAATTTCAGTATCCACAAACCTGGCCATGGGTTATAAGTATGCTGCTAAAAGTAGTGTTATTTTGTCAGTATCAGTATAAAGGAACCTCACAGGTGAATTGCTCAATTCTTTATTCTTATAGATTAATTACAATATCTACCTATTATGTACTTCTCTATCTTGTCAATACTGATTTTTCATCTACAAAAATGTACTAGATTAGATAAGATAAAAACAACAAAAACACATTTTACTACATCTATTAGCAACTAAAAGGTGAATGTTTCACATAAATCTTTGAAATGGTTTACTTAAAGCTTCAGTTAGAAAATCAGCCAAAGATAAAATACAATAACAGGGCCCAGTTGTTCAAAGACCGTATAGCACTAATTAACCCAGCTAGGTTAAATTTTTATCCAACATTCTTGTTTTCAGCCTTACTGAGTCACTGATCATGATTTGAGTGGTAAATATTCAGGGTTTTTACACCTTCAGAATTTCAAAAATCCTAAGGATTTTCCTGGGCTTTTTTTATTTTTCCAGGGCTTTTCTAGGGCTCTTTAAAATCATAATGAAAATAATTATGTTCACATTCACCTGTTTAACCTATTTAGACAACTTTTTAATAGTTAATGAAACACTGCATGAAAATTTGTATTTATTGAACTTTATATAATGATGACAAGCAAAAAATAAGTCTAAAATCTTAATCATTTTTATTGTTGTTACTTAAAACGAAAAAAAAATGCATCATTTGGTGAATTTAGTTTTTTCAATAAAATTCTACGAAATTTTCCATGGCTTAACAAAAAATTTCGAAGGCTTTTCCAGGGGTTTCCTGGGCTTCAAAAATTTCCACGGTTTTCCTGGATTTCCTGGGCCCTTACAAACCCTAAGTAACTTTGGAATTAATAAGTTCTTAAGAACTGTGGAAATATAGTCAATCAGTATTTTATTGGAACTGTAAACCTTTCCTTAGAAAGGAAATTACTGCCTGAATTTTGGTTAGTGTATGTACCCAGGGTAAAAAAAAACAATCCTTTGAACAATTCATCCCAGTACATTCAAAATTATCAAATCAATCAAATAAGTTTTAAGAACACTGTCAATAGATTTTTTAAACAAATGCAAAACATGACCCTGCATGGGAAAATGTACAATAATGACTTTCCATTTTTCACTCAAAGCTGTTTCCTACCCATTTGAATGACCTAAAAAGTCATTTGAATGGGTCAAAAAGTCATTTGAACCTGCAAAAAGTTGTTCTCAGAAACTGAAAAGATGTCTGAATGAATTAAATGTGGTTTATGCTAATTTAGAAGTCATTCCAATGAGTCTGAAAGTCATTTTTGTCCTCATCGAAAAACGGTTTAAATGGGACTATAAAAAGCAAGTAGTTAAACTTCGGAAGAGGCTCGAAGAAGTTGGATAGTCAATTATCATTTCAACTCCTTTTGATTCAAAACTTGAAATTATGAAAAATGTAATATATCAAAGCAATTATGTGACCTTGTTTACAACCAAAATTCAGGAATTAAAGCAACCTCGCAGCCACATAAGAATGGTAACACAAAGCAAAACAATCAAAGCTTCATCTCGTCTTTTCAATATGATAGCCTCCAGAACTTTGTATGTGTTAGCATTGTCTCAGAAATATTATTTACATTTGTTCAATTTCGTCGATGGCAAGGTTGAAAAATCTTGGTCAATACAGATTATGAGCTCATACTAGCTAGCTCATGGATGTCTGGGACATAAAGGTATTTCTGTTGGAATGTTTTTAACTATTTCTTTACTTTAGAATCAATAAGTTTGAGTTTTCAGAGCACATTTCTGACTTACTAAAAGAAACTAAAGAAAAGTGAAGTAATGATGTGACTAGCACCCATTTGTGCTGAAAACAAGTTGTATGAATGAAGATTCGTGTTTCAATTTCTCAGGGCCACCAAGTTACTTTCCCATGATGAATTTACCTGAAATCTCAGAAAGTAAACAAGTTCACTTGGCTTGTTGAATGCTCATTCGTCTAAGATTTCCATGCAATCCATCGCTCTATTTAGCCACTTGTTTTCATGGCACAAAAGCTGCTGTTGGTATACTTCATGAAAGGTTTTCGCTTGAAACTTGGCACATGTTCGTAACTGTCTGGCCATTTGCTTGTTTAGAAATCGTGATTACCTGTTTTTTAACACCTGTTTGTTTGTTCAAAAATTTCGTTCGCTCATTTAAAAACTCTGTTTGCTCGTTCATAAATCCCAATCAATTGAAGTTTATACAAGACGTTCAAACAGCTGTAAAACTCATTCGAACGACTCAAAAACTTGTTCGAACGCCTGAAAAAGTTGTTTGCCACCTGTTCATTTTGGCTGTTTGAATGGAAAGTCGTTCTTACACATTTTCCCATGCAGGGTCAAAAATGACCAACCTGTTTTTCTCAAAGGAAAATGGTTGATATCTTGTTGCCCATGACCTCCCAATGGTCCTAGGGTTTCTGAGTCTCTATCTAAATGCTGGTTCCTTTAAAATTGAAAAAATGTCTTATTATATTACCTTATTTGTAAATTTATTCAAACAACATACTTCTGAGAAATCTATAGTTACAGAATTGAAGTGGTTTTTAAAACCAACTACATAGTTGTATCATGTTTTCCTAAGCTGACTTGGAATGAGCCCTTTTTTGGCCTTGAAACCTTTCACTTTTTGTACTGTATCTTGCACAGTCAACTCCTCATTTTTCAATCAAAAGTACTTTATCAACAAATTGCACTTTACATTTGTGAAAAAGAATTATCTCTTGTTGACTCAAGTATTCATCCATTTACAATACAAAAATATGAAACAGTTATAGTTAAAATACAGAATCTAAAAATCTACATTTAAGCGTCATTTACTGATAAAAGTAACCAATAACAATTTGATCATCCTCTAGCAACAGTTAGAACTCAAATCCTAAGAATTTCTTGAGTCATACTCCTGATCAAATAATGAAACATTTACTTAACTGGCTATTCTTTGGAGGCAAAGATGGTCAGACACAAAAATTCCTACCAAGTATGACACATTCAACATTAAGCATTTGATTCTTTTATAACACCAGTAGCTACCCTATTTTGCCATGTATAAGTTGACCGTTTAACACCAAAAATTCACATCTAGAATTGCACTCATCCTATACACGGATCAAAAAAACACCTCTTAAAACTCTATAAAAACTTTTAAAACCAGTATTTAGATGATAAGTACTTGAAGCAAGAAAGAATTCTGTGATCTCTACAGCATACTGTGTACAAACAATCAATTATAAAAAATGAAATGACTAATAATTATGTACTTTGCTTCGCTATTTTTTTTATCTTGCGAAATATTGAGATTGACTTATAAACAGGAACTCTAAAACTTGCACTTTTTGGCTGCATAATGGGGGGTCGACTTATACATTGTGTTGACTTACACACGGCAAAATCTGGTATAGAGGATAAATGTTACTTATTCTGTAATATGGGATATAAAATTAGATAATTCAAGCAAAGTCATCTTTGTCCATTAATAGCTATGCTACTCAGGTTGGGGTTTGTTTCATTTTAGATTTTTTGGAGCAATATTCCAATATAAGGAAAACTGTTATTTTTTTTTATTCTTGATCAACATACCAGAGTTTGCACTGTTGGCCAGTTATTGATGAAAGAGCAATGTCGCGCTGTTGTTTATTCAGTACAAACTTTTGTAACCTCTGCTTTACTTCACTGGTTGTCACTAAACAAATGAAGAACAAACCAAGATTGAAATTAAAAAAAAATGTTCGTATTATGTTACCATAACAATGGTAAGGGATAAATTAATCATCTGCTAATAACCATTATGTGTAACCTCATATCAAATTAAAATCAAAGTTTATTTCCACCACTGCCAGATAATACAAAATAATACATTGTTGGCAAATCAGTGCACCAATAAAAATAATGAACAAAAAAAATCAAGTTAGCAAACAGCTTATAATTATGAGACAGTAAAGAGCAAACATGTTTGCAAGAAAGGCAGACAGTGTTTAAAGAAATCTTGGGGTTTTTGATTTAACACTAACCATTTGTCATGTTTGGGGTTGAAAGGATTAAACCGGCAGAGTTCAATAAATCTATTTGAAAAAAGGAATGTAGTAGTGATTTTCGAGTACTTTTTTTCGTAAACCATAAATCTATCCTCTAGTAACTTTCTCATAATCA
This sequence comes from Hydrozoanthus sils, assembly GCA_027575215.2. Lineage (NCBI taxonomy): Eukaryota > Metazoa > Cnidaria > Anthozoa > Zoantharia > Hydrozoanthidae > Hydrozoanthus > Hydrozoanthus sils. Next base: position 12,444 of record JAOBRD020228697.1, read on the forward strand.
ACCTTACTCTCTTGGTGGGCTGGGTGATAAGACTGTTCTTTTTTCACTGTGGAGATTTTATCTTGTCCCTCATCCTGATCCATTAGAATCTCTTCTTCCTTTGTTTGTTCACTTGGTTCAACCTTCAGAAAAACCAAAGTACTGTCATCAAAAAATTCCTACAGTACTTCCAGATAACTGAAAACTGATTCCTATTTTTTTTTGCCCTTGACAGAATTTGGATTGAGATGCTCTATCATACAAAGATAGTACCACATTGGGAATAATTAAACAAAAACAATTAAGTAGGAAAAACTAGTACAACAATTTCTTTCTTCGACTGATTGAAAACTCCCATATAACACTGCAGGGATATATAGCCAACTGTCTAGTAATAATCTGTAAAGAGAAACCAAGTAATTGTTAATAGCTTTGATTATCCTACAACTTATGAAAATTCTCCTAAACAATAACATCCAATAGAAGTTTTTTTGAAACCTTGATTTTAGGTTGCTCTTGCATCTGTGTTTTAGTCTCTCGCTTCTCTTTTTCCTGTTTTTCTCTTGACCTTCTTTCTTCCTCCCTTCTCTGTTTCTGCTGGAGGGAAACTTCCTCAAAAGCCTTTCGTTGAAGTTCAAGACGATAAAATTCTTGTTGCTGAAGAAATTGCTGCTGACAGTGCTGTAATAGTAACTGCTGTTGAATATCTTGATGTTGTTTTAACTGAAATAAATCTGCCAATTGTTGTTGTTGAGTTGATGTGAGTATTAATCTTGGTACTGAGACTGACTCTGCTGTTTCCATTGCTCCATATTCACCATCAATATCTTTTTTAAGAAACAATAAGAAAAAAAGAATATCTTTTTTTAAGAAACAACTTATCATTAACTCAAACAGCTGAAGTTGTGACCAAGTTTGATAGAAAAACAAACTGGACTGACAGTGAACTAGGTAGTTAAACAGTAGTTAAATGGAGTAAAGAAGACATGAACAAAATTGACTAGTCAAACAGTAAAGAAAAGTCTCATTCAGTAAAAACTAAATGAATATCAATTTGATATAAACAAATTTATGATCTAAAACTCACTGACTTCAATAGGGTTTAGTTCAAAGTGCAGTGAAATTTAACTGTTCAATACTCAGTTGTATTTGACAAAGTTGAGGTAGTTTAAATAAACTTGTCATTCGTAAGACTTTAATTACATAGCATTGTTCTCAACTTGCATGACTTCAAGTTTCTGAGATTAAACAGTGTTGCTACAGAAGAGAAACTGTTAACAGCAGGTTAAAGTACTAGTGAAACAAACAAACTTAAAAAAACATGAAAAACCTGTTTTTTCCTTTTAAATCTGTTAGGTTGTCTGTAAATTTCAACTCTCTGATCACTCTAACAAGTAGCATTTATTTTGACTAATGTAAAATTAGCTACAGTATAGATAAAACAATTAATTTGTTTGGAACAAGCAATTGTGTGAAAAACCTTGCATAATCAAACAAAGTCTTAAAGCCAAAGGGAGATGAAAAATATTAAAAAGCAAAATTTTAAACACATGTACAGTCTGTGCTTATACTTGTAAGGGGGTTTTATTCAAAATTTTCCAATGAGTAACAAATTTTAAGTATAGTCAAAAACCAACAAAATAACATAAGCAATCAAAGGCAGTGCTACATGCATCAGGATATGTACAAAATAAAAAAAAGTACAGCAACTGCTTATTTCCTTTTAACAAGTGCCACTTGTTAGAAAGTTGTGTTAAAAAAACACATTGAAAAACAAAAACAGACAAATCTTAAAGATTTCTCAAATAATTTTATCTAACATAATTATATAAGAACAATACTATAGTAATGCTGCATGTTACTAGTGATTGCAACAAATTTAAAAAGAAATTAAAAACAAAATATATGGCAAGTTAACTTTACAAAAAGAATAAAACCAAGTTGTTGGTACCAACAACTTGGTTTTATTGAAGATTCTTCTTTTAAAGTTAACTAGCCATATAGCTGTGAAACTTTATCAATGTGAACTAATAAAATTATAACCCTTGCAATGAATGAATGATCAACTACATTTATAATTAGTGTGTCTGTTACACTAAGTTTTTTTTCAAACCATATCACATAAAAATTATAGTTTAAAGTATTAGCTGAAAAAAAATTTTAGAATTCGGTCAAATTGGTTTTTTTTTCTACAATAAAACTAGCAAATTCTTCACACACACACACACACACACACACACTTCGTTCACAAGGTCTGCTTTTCAGGGAACTAGATGGTTTGCTACATCAAAACTCCTGCATTGTAGGAATTAGCAAAGAGTTATTTTCTAAACACAAAAGAGCAAAATAATTGAGAACTGTATGAAGAATTGGAATTTACTTCCGAATCAAAAATCTTTTGAATTAATCACGTCCATCTTGCTGTTTTTTGATCCAGAGATTATGTCTTGGAACGACCTCATTATCTAATGCCCTTATAACACAGTCATGAACTAACAAATCAAAATCTTTGAATACCAAGAAAAATCAAGAATACAACCAATTTTAAAGATTCTTTTTAAGCTTCCTTAGCTTCAAAAAACTTTTTATTTAGTGGACACAAAAAAAATTGTTAGTGTTATAGGCACTTTAACATACAACTGGGCATATAGGTATTTAAAAGGCACATTGTTACAACTGACCAACAGAATTCCAGTGTTGCTTAAGAGCATTGTTATTAATAGTTACTATATCTGACTGCAATAAGAAATAATAGCTGTGGATCTTAAAGGGACAATGTTCCGCTATGGGAAACTATGTTCTAGTCTACTTCAAATGTGTTCGATATTAACTGAAACAAACAAGCATGGCTCATGATTAGTTCATGTGGAGAACAAGAATCGCATCCACGAGAAAGATTTGTAGTTAATTTACAATGCTAATGCACTTCTGAGTTTTTCAACGATTTTCTACAGCACTTAGATGGAATTGAATGAGGTATTTATTTGAAGAGGTAAGTTTTACTATCACTTTCTCATGTATTGATTGAATTCGCTTTTGTAGTTTATTTATGTGCATGAACTTGATTGTTTGTTCATAATTCCTTCATCCAGACCACGTATTCAATGATCGTGATATTAAATTTTGTTACTATTTATTACAATTCAGGAAGTGACTCCAAAGGTGGACTGCTTCCACTACGAAGCCAATTGAAGCGAGATAGAGGCAAGGAAGACCTCAAAGTCATTTTAAACATTTAGAAAAAAAAATTAAAAGAAATTTATTAACAGAAATGATAGCCAAGAGTTGAAATGCTGTTGTTCAGGTCAATAATTAACAACTATCCCCAGAAGGGGAGGCAAACAGCAGTGGATATACACCAAGAGGCGAAGCGTCGAGGTATATATCTAGAGCTAGACACCAACCCTGAGGGGGATAGTTGTTTTAGTATTTACCAGAAGACAGGGATAAAATGCACTTCGTTTTTCAAAAAAGGGCAAAATTTAATTTTTTTTTCTATTTTTAGCACGCAAGCTTTGTGTACATTTGAGTTTTGTTTACATTCTTCAGGTTTTTTGAAAAACAAAAATGTCATGGATTTTAAGCAAGTTTTGAAAGAAAAATTTTTTTCCTAACCATTAAAACCAAAAAGCCTAATCTTGTTGCCCTCTACATGTTTTCTGGAATGTTTTTTTTGTTTAAAGCAATCATTTCCTTGTTAATCTATAACTAACAGGTAATGTGACGCCATTTTGACTACTGCCTCAAAATCAACTAATAGTCATGGATATTGCGAGAGCCAATCAGAGTGCGCAAAAATGGATATTCGTTGCTTTGGTAATTACTAATAACAAATATAACTTGAACAGCAGTAGCCCTGTATGGGTAAAAAGAGACAGACAAGCACTCTACCACTACAGACAGAAATTTTTGCACATTCTGGGGTTTTGCAGAACTCAAGTTTTGCATTTTACAAGGAAGCAATTTCCTGAGAGAACAGTTTTTTCAGAAAACAGCTTATCTGCAGTAAAATTTCACTGGTTTAAACTCAATTACAACACAAAAAGTACAAAGACTCAACAGGTGCAAAAAAATTAATTCTAGCCTTTTTTAATTTGTGATTATATTACTTTTCTTGGAAAAGTTTTCTCATCAGGTAACATTCAATCTGTTTTAAATAGTTTAAGTTATTTTACTTGTTCTTTTACTTAAGATGTAGTTCCAACATCGCCATATGTTCATTATAACTAATTCCTAATATTCTTTATAACACTGTTTAAAATATTTATTAGCATTTACAATAAAAATGACAAAACATTGTAGAGCAAAAACTAAACCAAAGAAACACAAAACAATTAAAATTTGAAAAGATATAATATTCATTAAACTTTTTCTTATCTGTATAGTATTATGTAAAACATTGTTTTTTCCACACCTTATTCATGATATTCAAAGTCTTTTTGGAGTAATGCACTTCCTTTATGTTTCTCAAGTTAGTATAAATTTATTATCTAGATAATTCATTTAGTTGAATTGTTGAACAAAGTAAGCCCCTAAAATCTCAAATCTAATTCCTCAGAACTAACTTTGAACAGTATTTCTCTTCTGGTAAATTTACCTTGTGCATGCATTTGTTTGAAATGGTGAGGTAATTGTGCAACTGTTTTATTGCCAATACTTGATGAAGTTCTGTTTCCAGGTGAATCTGAAAAATAGTTAAAATTTTGAGAAAATAAATATAAAATCAACTGATGTGCAAAGAAGTAAACTCCATATATTTTTATTCAACTTCATTTTATTTCATTTTTTTCATTTTCGGTTATAAAAGAAAAATTAATTAAGATAGGAAACAAATTCTAGTTTTTAATTCATGACATTTTGGTGTCATCACGACACAATTATCAAGTGAAAACTAGGTTAACAAGTAAACAATTTTAAACCAATTAAATTTGCCTAAAGTTTGCATTTCCTTCTAACTTAGAAAAACAATACCAAAAGGCATTGTTTATTTCTGACACTAACAGTTAGCCCCAAAACCGAAATAAAAAGCTCTTACTACCTGATGGATACAAACATACAAGCAGAGTACATCTGACAACACAAAATAAAAAGCATCCAAAAATTAAGACTGATATGAAAATTCCAGGAAAGGGCAAGTAAACTATATATAAACTAACAACTTCTACTCTTTATAAGTACAAAAACTTTAACAGTTGTCCATCCAAAAAGAAAAACTTCATAGGGTACCAAAGTTTTCCAAATTAAAACAACCTTGAAATTTTTCATCAAAAAATACTTTTACTGCAGTCTACCAATATTTATGCTAGGACCATACAAATTTAATTTCCTGTTAGAGGACAATGAAACTTAATTTTTAAATAATTAACAATTGAAGCTCTCTTTTTATACCTAATTTTGTTGGTCCATTTTCACAAGTTTTAAAATTTATTCATTTTCAACACATGATCATCTGAATCTGAATTTACTATTTAAAAAGAGCAATTTCTGTGGATTATCAATGCACATAGCAGAAGTTCAAATGAAAGGTTGGTAAAATAATCATTCTAAATGAGAACTGCTATAACCATATTTCTAAGAAATTTTTTGTTTTCCAATTTTCAATTATAAATTGTGGCTAAACAGAAAATTACAATGGTTTGATTTATTAGTACAGAGGTGTCACATTACTTACAAATAACAACATTTAATAAATGAACATGCTAAAGTTAAGTATTGCCTATGGGTTTACAAGGATAAAAATTGTGAGTAGTTAATTTGTTTGGCTATATAAAAAAAACCTAAGAACTTACGGAGTTTACTGTCAAAAACACTTTTTACAATTTTGACAATTGTAATTGAAGCTAATATAATCATATTAACATAAACAAGATCAAAAACTACTGTCTCACCAGTAAGATCCTTAGTTTTCAAAAACACATGCCCCTGCTTGAAAATAATGGCATAACAACCAAATCCTATCTTATACACTAGAGCCATAACACTTTAGCTGTACATGTATCTGAAGATTTATTTCTGTTTAGTGCTGGACAACAAAAACACCTCTACAACTTTATGGCATTTCAATTACTATATGGTTGTGTGTTGTGAGTCAAAAAGATAACAACGATGTTTTATTCAGGCAAAACTACACCCTAAGAAATGGAGAATAAGCACTTGGCACATGAAAGAAAAGCTTTGATGGAGACTTCACCATGGAAATACAAGTTCAACCGTAACAAGCAGTTCCTCTGCTTCATCTGTAATAAATTTTACCAGGGGTTAACATTTTTAGTCGAACATTAAGAGTTGTTAAATATTCCAAACCTCCGTTAAAATAGTTAAGTTTGCTTTACTACTTCCTGAAGCACAACATTCATTCCACAATGAGGATGAAAAAACAAACAAGGCGTGTCAAACCATCATGTTGTATAAGTACACAAAACGTGTACAAGCATTCGTTTTTAAGTGAACGCTATTAAAGCTACATACATGCTAACAAATAAATTAACAAATAAATCAAAAAAGCAGTTTCTTCCCAGCAAAATTTGAGAACCTCTAAACATACTATTGCAGCAAACGTGAATCGTTTAGGTCAAAATGCTAGCGAAGTTTCGTTAACGAAAATTTTGTCGCACAAAAATACCAATCCAAATGACCAGAAAATAACAGTACTGTGATGGAATCTTTTTATTACCGCAACACAGTTGGAAACAAAACTGATCACAACCTGTTTCTGTACCAAACTGTTGGTAATAAACTTCCAACTTTGTGACCATTGAACCTTCAGACGACCAGACGACAGCGAGTGTTTTTTTCTGTAACAGCAGATCATGAATAACGAGGTATGCAAATCGACCAGGACAATCATCAAAGGCAAGGTAGCGTAGGTACACAATCAAATGAAAAACTGGCGCAAAGCAAGTCTTATCAAATACTAATAAAACAAAAATAACGAAACTTTCGTCTCAAGTTAGCTTGATGCTTATTTTAAAAAGTTACCGCCACTGAACTGCACACTCGCGAGCACGCCGCAAACCTGCGCGCGGTCAGTTTGATTCCTGAGGTTTTATAGACATTTCGTCCGTCATTTCTCAGTTTCCAAATTTCTAGCAGAAACAAGTAAAACTCAGAGCAAAAATGCTCTTGGATTTGTCACTTCGAGCACCATATCTAAGACTGCAGTTAACAAATAAACTCGTAAAAATCAATAGAAAGCCACTGCCTGTAAAACGTTGATTTGTTACTTCGTTTCTCTCTTCGGCATGCTGTACGATCAATACAAGTATTATACTTCTGAGCAAAGTACTTGTGGATTATTTTGCTTTGCTTCTGAACATTGTATTGCTAATAAACTAGTATTCCCTGATACTTTCTTTTAAAACAAAACTATTAGGCGATGGTTACCTGATCAGAAGAACGACGCAAACTATAAATACTACATATACTTTCGTGTCTATAATTGTAACACATGCAAGCGCTATCGAATCTGTGATTAGCTGTTCGATTAGCTTTCAAACATAATCCAAAAAGCACGAAAACATATGGGAAAAAGCCAACCTTTACCTGATTTATTTCGCGATTCCATTGCAGTAGAAATATATCCTCCAGGTAAAGAGCAAACAAAATGAGTGATTTATCCGCCCTCGAATAATTCGACTCAAAAACAATCTGCGAGGAGAGTCTCACGAATGGTTCTCCATTTCTGTAATTAAGAAAAAAAGCAGGGTCAGTTCGAGAACGTATTCCTGCAGAACAGTTGATTGCATGAGTTCACCGATAGCTTTCACTTGCAACATCTAAGAAAATTTATCTAGTAAGAGATGAGGTCGGATATCGACCAAGAAGAACGGCCTAAAATATCTTTCGGGCAGTTAGTTCACGGAATTGTTGACATGAAAAAAATGTCACATAAGGTAAAGAGCATATAAAATGTACAAACACATACAAGATTGACTGCCTAAATAGCGAAATATATCTTTCGCGATCTTACCATTCTACACAGATTCTACAGTGTACTCATTTACTTTGATCAAGCTTCCAGCACACGAAAACACATTGAGTTGACAAGACCTGAGCGTCTACCACAACTCGAGCAAGAACTCGACGGAAGGGAAAGGCAGCCCATGTGACCACAATCAGCCAATCAAAGGCAGAATATCTGCCAACCTACGCCGGCTTTGAAAATCAGAATATATGGGGCAAACCAATTCGAGTTTACAATTTATTCATTGCTATATTTAAACTAGTAATTTTTAGATGCAATTTCAGTAAGTGTGAAACTTATAAATAAATAATGAAAGAGCATACAGATATATTTGAGTATGCAGAATAGAATTAAGTATTAACTTATGGGGATTTGACGCTCGTTTTCCGAGTAAAACTTTGGTTGCGCGAAACTCGTTTTTGGATAGGGCTGATGGTCATCTGTGATGACGTCAATTGACGTCAACTGTACTTGTTACCTCATTTAACTATCAAAGACCATACAAAGTTTACTCTGCGCTAAAAATCGTGTACGAAGGACACTTTGATAATAGTTACAAACATTACAAACCAGATAACAGAGCGAACAAATCGCGTGAGGTCGAGGAAAACTTGGTTAATGAAGCACTTCTGTTTTTCACGCTATTTAAAATCTGAATATTGTTACGAATGTCAAATTTCCCTTCTCGACAAGACATTCTATTTTTATACTGCGTTTAATTCATGGTAAACAAAGCTCCAGATAACTAATACAGTAACTTACTGTGATGAAATCGTTTTGAAATATATGCGCTGCGCACATTTTTATGTTTAACTTAGTTTTCGTTTCGGACTCATCACCTCGGCTGCTATTGTGCATATGATATTAAAAAAATGTGGGGATTATATAAGTGTTAAAGAAGAATGCTTTCGATCACTGAAAACCTCTGGCAAAAATGTAAGTTTCACAAGCTAAACTTTATAGTTTTTGAGTTAACACTTCAGTTTTCGCTCATTATCATTGAAGATCACGCACGGCGGGTCCGAACTCTGACAGCACATTTTACTGATGTAACGTGACCTTAGTATGTAGTACGCGTGTTGCTTATGTTGGTCGCGTGAATGTATGGCTGGTACGACTATTCCATCATCATTAGCTTTCTGGTGTTACTATTGTTTGGTAAAGTGCCACTTAAAAGCTTTGTCTAACGGGCTTACTTAATTGACAGATTAAATAAGACTTAACGTATTGAGTATGTCAGTCCTATATATGGCGTTGGGCAGTTATAGGTGTTTTAAGTCATGAGGTGTCCAAACCGCTAACAGGCCATTTTTGTTAAGAATTTAGCGTTTGATCTTTCTTCACGTGTCAAGTTTTATGCATGATTTCAACATTGCCGACAGCTTTTATAGGCTTTCCAATTCAAATAAAGCCAACACATGCAACACTAAATTTGCTTCCAGACAAACAAACTCTTCTCCCTGATGAAACTGAATGTAGTTACTTTAATTTAAGAGTCGTGAACCGGTACTAAAGTTTGGAACACCATTCCGGACGACCATAAATTATTGTCAAAATCTTCTTTTGCAGTTTCGGTTGTTTTTTGCTGTTAATACCTTTTTTAATTCTTTGCTTTTGCTCAACTTCTTTGTTCTTTAGCTAAGCGGTCCAAACTTAATACTGTTTTCACGTGACCATACCAACGTGACCTTGTCCATTTTACCTGGTAGCAATTTCTTCAGATTGCCAGTATCCAATTATATATCATTATGTAATCCGAGCAGTCAAAAAGCGAATATGAAAATAGAGAAAGTGACAAGCTTTTCATCGGCTCAGGCAGAAGGAATAAATGGTGTGAGTGTACCCAAAGTTTGTATATATAAATAATGTAAAGGCAAGTTGTAAAATGCCAGTTCCATTCATCTCCTTGTATCGTCGCTGCTTTACTTACCCTTGTTTTTACTTTGTGAATAAAGGTGAGAAATAGATACAAAATAAATCTTTAAAGTTATACATTTTAGTTAAGATTATGATTGTGTAGTTTGATAAAAATGTCGCTCCAAACTTTAGTGCCAAACTGAGACAATTACATAGTTTCAGATTAAAATCACATACTTTCCGATCAAAATTTAAAGAAATAATCTTCCATTTAGTCCTCTCCTACCTTGGTACAGCTTTTAATTTTGTTTTTAAAGTTTCTTTTGTTATAATATTTTGAAAATACATGCCGTCTTATTCTTCATCACCAGCAGTACGTTAAATCATTGATCTACAAGCACGTTCCTGTTTAACTGATGCTAAATTTTCCTTTCAAGGAAAGTCTAACAATATAGTGATGGATCTTCTTACCTTATTCTCGTCGCGAAGAGTCCAAAGGAATACTTTGTACCGCGCGACATTAAAGAGACATTCGAACCTTTAGATGACTCATGTTCACTTGGCCTGTTAGTGCTAGCTTCGGATCTGAAAATATAGTCATTTATGGCCTTGGCAAGATTACTTCTTTTGAGATGGAAAGAAAGGCCTGGTTATATACTAAATAAGATTGTCAGCTGCCAAGTTGGGTCTGTTGCATTTTGTGGTAAGCCCACCAAAATAAGTTTGCCGCTCAGAGGTTGAATCGCCCGAGGGTCAGTTTGGGCCGATGACGTCAATCTGAAGGTCTTTCGTCACAGCAAAAGTAAATAAATATTTCTTAGCATGAGTCGAGATCGTGTTTATGAAATTGACAGTGACAATGTATCAGCAATTGTTGAACGAACGAACAGTACATAAATTGTTTTCTTATCTGCTACAAGTTAATGTATTCGAAACGTTTAAACGCACACATTGATATGTGATACCGCTACGGGCGTGCGGTCTGAAAAATGACTGATTGAACTTTTAAATTCTGTTCCAGAAAATGCATGTCGAAACATAATGCTATTTCTCTACATCCTCCTTGCATACTATTACAGTGGTTTTATTGAGAAAAAAACAACAAAAACACCAACGTATAGTTAGATTGTTCTAGAACGCTGCACCTTGTCTAAAATCAATGTTTAGCATCATTAAGTTTTTGAAAAGCAAACATTGCAAATCTAAGTTTGTTTACTTTCAATTTTTGCGGCATGCGACTGAGGACCAGAGCAACTTCATACTTCATTGTTTTCAAAGAAAAACGTTTTTTTCATTTACACGGGTTTTTTGAGGCTATGTCGAAGAAATTCTGTTTATCAAATATCTTATAAAATGAACGTTTTCACGACAGTAGTTGACAAAGAGCATTCATTTTTTTCTTTTTTCATTCCATTTTAATTTTAAAACAATGCAGTTATACACAGGGTGGGAACAAAGACACACATTTCATTTTTCAAACGAAGATAATTGTTGTTTTAACCTTCGCTTGCCCGAGGCAAAACATAAAAATAATTCATTGTGAATTTTAAGTGAGCCTAAAAACCATCCGCAAAAAACTGAATAGCAAGACAATTTCACAACCGTCATAGTTTATATAGATCAGATAGAAAAGATATTTTTTAACATTTTATCGGTAAATGTATCTGGATTTAATTGAGTATACTGGGCTGTATATTGTATTGGCAACGAAATAAAGTCAAACACAAGCAAGGTTGGGCAAACTTTAATATAGTTTGAACTCGTTTAAAGAAAAAGCAACATTTCTAACTAGGAAGAAAATGTGTTTCTTTCTGTTTCGTTAAAAGCAGAAACTTAGTTCGTCCTCCAAAACTTTAGTGGATACTGATTAAATTAGCCACTTTCGTCGACTTTATTTATGCTAAACTGACTGATAAGTTACGCTGCAAAATTAGATATTTTATTTCTGAACAGAAAAAAGGAAAATTAACCCACTGTTGGGAAACAAACAAACCGATTCTTTTCGTTTACTTTTAAAAAAATTGCTTGTGACGCACTGTAAGCTAAGAATATATTGATGTTTTGGAAAAGTCAGTTTACCCTGAAGCTATTGTTAGCAGCGGATACAAATACCGTAATACTATGGCAAAGTATCAGTATTACCAAAAAAGTCATTGTTTGAATGAGCTCATGTAGTACCGCGGTAATAACCAAAGACAAAAGCCTCTTCGCCTGCGGCAAAGGAATAATGCAATTTAGATCGGCTTTTTCCTTGACCTTTCGAGCAAAGGGGGGCGGGGCGGCGAAAAATATCAAAGATCAAACAAAATCCCAAAACGAGAGAAAGAGCCAGAGCAATTATATTTTGTTAAAAAGTTTGCATGGCAAGTTTCAGCTATATTTTATTGTAGCAAAAATTAAGGTTGTTTTGGACTACTTCGACACTAATGATTTATTAGGGAGAAATAAGGTCAGAACGTAAAGAAAACGTAAATTTATGCATATATACAACTATATTTATTGATGAGAAACAAGAAACAATAACTTCTAATGCTCCAATATATATTGGACAATTTTATAATAGCTCAACTCGGACAGTTCAACAGTTTGCCACCGATGACAGCCTTTTTTTATTGTGTACTTTAAACTCTCTCTCTATACATATATGTGCATATATATATAGAGAGAACAAACAGAAAGAAAACATGTTGCCACAGATTGTGATCACTACCGCGACAACAAACTATCTAGAGCTGTATTGATCTTAACGTGGATTTTCCCGGGTAGTTTTTCTTTAAGAGGTCTATATGTATATGGCAAATATTCAAAAACATATGTATCGATTTTTCTTTAATCTTACCGTTCGTTTTTGTAGCCTGGACACTCCTAGTGGGTAGTGGCACCTCTTGACTAAGGTCCGCTTTTGATATAGACATTCTTTAGGTCACCACTGACCCGATATGTGGTCCGGTCATGCAGGCCTATCGATCTGCTACTGGTAACCATGTAAGCCAGTACGACCTGTGCATGGGTCAGGTTGTCGGCGACTAAACCCCCCCCTTCTCCTCCT
>JAOBRD020228802.1:5258-20895 GCA_027575215.2 Hydrozoanthus sils
GTGACAGTTTGTGAGGGGATCAGTGACAGTGGGTGAGAAGGACAGTGACAGTTTGTGAGGGGGTCAGTGACAGTGGGTGAGAAGGACAGTGACAGTTTGTGAGGGGGTCAGTGACAGTAGGTGAAAGTACAGTGACCATTTGTATAGGGGTCAGTGACAGTGGGTAAGAAGGACAGTGACCGTTCATATAAGGGTCAGTGACATTGGGTAAGAAGGACAGTGACCATTCGTATAGGGGTCAGTGACTGGATGGAATTACAGTGACTATTGGTAGGGGGTCAGTGACAGTGGGTGAGTAGGACAGTGACAGTTGTTAAGTGGGTCAGTGAGAGTGGGTGAGTAGAACAGTGACTGTTCATATAGGGGGTCAGTGACTGGGTGAAATTACAGTGACTTTTGGTAAGGGGGTCAGTGAAAGTGGGTGCGTAGGACAGTGATTGTTTGTGTAGGGGGTCAGTGACAGTGGGTGGAAGTACAGTGACAGTTTTTAAGGGCATCAGTCACAGTGGGTAAGAAGGACAATGACCTTTCGTATAGGGGGTCAGTGACCGGGTGGAATTAGAGAGACTGTTGGTAAGGGGGTCAGTGAGAGTGGGTGAGTAGGACAGTGACTGTTTGTATAGGGGGTCAGTGAGAGTGGGTGAGTAGGCCAGTGACTGTTCGTATAGGGGGTCAGTGACAGTGGGTGGAAGTACAGTAACAGTTTTTAAGGGCATCAGTCACAGTGGGTAAGAAGGACAATGACCTTTCGTATAGGGGGTCAGTGACTGGGTGGAATTACAGTGACTGTTGGTAAGGGGGTCAGTGAGAGTGGGTGAGTAGGACAGTGACAGTTTGGTAGGGAGTTAGTGACAGTGGGTGAGCAGGATAGTGACTGTAGGTAAGGGGGTAAGTGACAGTAGATGAGAAGGGCAGTGACAGTTATTAAGAGATCAGGGACAGTGACCACGACAATGATAGTAGAGTAAAACTGAAACGCTGACTAAGTTAAGGACCCTTGTAACCGAGAGCAGTAACGCAAACAGCGACGACAATAAAGAAACAATAATGGGTACGTAAACTTCGTGTTGGAAAACACCGAGTCGGTTATCTGCACGCTATCTTCATGTTGTTATTGACTACTTAAGACGTTGTTATTGACAATGGCAATGATTTTTAGTAGCTGTTAATACATGTTGACGAAGAAATCCGTATTGAAATTAACAAAGACGTTGGTGTTGACATTGACAAAGACGTTAGTGTTGACATTGACGTTGATTGCGACATTGGCACTGTCATTGATGTCGTTGAGATTTACTATATCGATGACGCTGTCATTGACGTTAACGATTCAACAGGCGTTGACGTTGACATTAGATTTAACATTGAAGTTTTCATTGACGTTGAATAACTAAAGAAACGTAAAATATAATATAAAATATTTCAGTTATCGAGCTGAAAGCTCGAAATTTCTATGGACTTCGAATGCTCCACGATTACCGGGTTACCACGAAGTGCTCGGGAATTCATGCAATTGTCGTAACACCAGTTACAAGACATTTGTGACGTTTCCAAGCTTATACATTCCCAGCATGCATTAGCTGAAATAAATAGTATTGAATTTGGGACATGGGATTTTTATCGATCAAACCCGTGATCGTTTTATTAAGCTCAAAAGTTCAAACCAGTATCCTCTCTACAATATAATAGGCTGTTTGGTAAATGTTGTTCGCATTTTTTAATTCAAATAATATTAACTCCACATCAAGGTTCAGAAATACGAGTTGTTTCGACAATTAAACTCTATATATGGCTTCTCAAAAAAATGTCACTTATATTAACGAGGAATATTTTGCTTAGAGTAAGTGATTAACTGGGCTAGTTTGGACCGATGCCAAAACTTAATCGCTTACACTGACTGCTGGGCGTTTTAGTCAAGAAAACAATTTCATGGTTTCTGGCTGATGAGAAAAATAACTCGTCATTTTGAAGTGACCGTTCTTGTTTGCTTGGTGACCTATCTACCGTTTATATATAGTTTTCTTCATGTTTTCAATCTAATAATCTTTTTGATCTCGAAAGCGCGAAAGCTTTTTCGTTTGAAATTAATTTAGAAAGAGAATTAATATCCGAGTTGAATGTTTTTCTGCCCTCCGGAAAGGGGCTTTGTTCTTCTTTTAAAAATGCTTATATCTTTTGTTTTTGAGGATTAACGAAGCGCACAGAGAACTGTTTTATGTCTCACTAATACACATGACTAATAGTTTCTTTCTACGAGCAAAAGAATAATTGTTTATAAATAAACACGCATTTACATTTTCGTGACACGCATGGGCGTCACACAAAGTCACTTTTGTCGAACGCCAGTAGGGATTGATTAAACTTCTTTGCTGTCAGATAAAACTGATTAAAACTCATTCAGAAATATTTTTCTTGCAAAGCTAAATAAGGCGAAAAGAGGATGGTTTTTCAAATGAATTAGTCTTGGTTTCCTTCCGTTTAGAAAGTGTTACGTATTTTGAGAACAATTGATATTATAGCCACTGTTTAATCTTGTTTGTGCGACCCACTGTAGAATCGGATGACAGGCTTTTGTCAGACGGAAGAGAACATTAGTATTGATTGGCAGTAAGTTCACAGCCAACAACTGGACTTTTGGGCATTTGGTTTTTAAATTAAAGACAACACTTTTCAGCAACTCGGACGAAAAGGGATACCGAGATTTCATCGACGGAATGTTTATGACACATGTTTAAATGTTCTTCGGGAGATTAAAGTAAGTAACAAATTAGTGCAAAATGTTTAAAGAGAATACGAAATTTCCTTATCTAAATTTGGTTATAAGCCGCATTTTCTGTTTTCGTTGTGATTCCTGCGGTTATTCAAGAAACTGATACACGGGCGTTGCAGTTTTTGGCGGTAAAGGGCCAACTCAGCCGTCGAAGTCTCGAATACACATATATGTATATGACTATGTACGTGGAAAATTATACCTGTTTTTCTTTTTCTCGCGCATTTGCGCTGAACATAAGAGAACAAAGAGATGATTGTCTTTGCTCGTGCGATGCCGAAGAATCTCTTTGAATTCAAGTTGCTATTTAATGCTCGTGGCACTTTGAATTAAAAGCCCCAAGTTTTGTAAGAAACGCTGCTAACTTCTCGTAGCACAGCAAAGTTTGAAAGACGACACGAGAAAGTGTCGAAAATTAGAAATTTTGTCGCTTAAGAACAGCTGCTCCATCTCTCAAATAATTTGCATTTTATTTTTTAGATATTTCGCTTTTGGTAGAGTTCTAGTTTCAAAGGCAACGACTTTATGGTGAAATTTTTCCAGCTCACTAAGTATTGGGTTTTTCTGAATAGCAAAGGAAAAAAATTGATAATTCTAGAACAAGTTATACTATTAATGACTGATCATTTTCACTTAATTTTAACAGAAATTTATTTTTTCGATCGAATTGTGCTTAGCGAACTTTATAAGCCAAGCCGCACTATTAGAAGTTTGTCGCTTCGACATTAGCGTCAAAAATAAACTCCTCTTTCATATCTTTATTTTTCTTTTTTATTTAATGTTCTAAATCCATCTATAGCGACAACATTCATTTTGACAGTAGCCCTGGCTATGCTATGGATTTTCGAAAGTTGTTTTCTCATTTTGTGAACCATTGAACAATATGATCATTTTTCGAGACTGTATATGGAATTAGTCTATTTGCATATTTCTGTCAACACTCGTTCGTTTAGCTCTCAGCGGGTTGCTTGAGATCTCTTCCTGCCTGTCTCCTGGCGAACTTTGAAGTGAGAGTTCATCCAAACGAAATATACAAGGAAGAATTCGCTTTATCTTTGATCTTGGAACGTAAAAATGGTGCAAGACTCAAACGAGAGTTCCACGCGCAGGGTCAATTTAGCCAACGTTGA
Organism: Hydrozoanthus sils; assembly: GCA_027575215.2. NCBI lineage: Eukaryota > Metazoa > Cnidaria > Anthozoa > Zoantharia > Hydrozoanthidae > Hydrozoanthus > Hydrozoanthus sils. Next base: position 9,159 of record JAOBRD020228802.1, read on the forward strand.
AAAGTAGGTTCATTCACCTGTTAAACTATCGCCGGCGGTTCAGTTGCTTGCACTCAAGCAGACCTTTTTTCAGGGCGATATAGCGATATTAACTGTAGTTGGGGGCGTTATGTCACAAATCCTCTGCGTGATTGTGTGGGTTTAGAGGTGGCAGACTGAGGCTCACACATTTTATTTGAACCGGAATTTAGTTGCTTGGAGATGCGAATTCTGATTTTTATTGTAATTTAAACTTGTATTTGCATGTCAAATCTCAGGCTTTGCTTGCTTTATGTTTGGGCCGGTTTTCTTTTGGAGTTACTCGACGTAAACCTGTGGAATTAACTTAAGCGATTCTTTGCCAGTTCTGATCTGGTTAGAGTTTTCTGTATTCGACCGATGCAAGCTATTCGAAAGCGGTAAACCAATTTTGCGAATCAAGTTTTTAGCGTGACTGTTGTTCGTTCTTGCTTCAGCCTCTAATCCCACGCACTTCATACTTGCTTTAACAATTACATGGAAGTTTTTCAGTTTCATTAACTTTCAGGTTGAAATCTTGTTTGAAGTTGTTACAGGGGTAGTCATTCTGTTTTCACATGGGGGGAGGAAAAGCAAAACGGCGAAATGAAACATTTACACCGTTCGCAATTTCGTTTTACGAGTTCGCTGTTACGCTTCGACAGCTACCAGACTCGTGTTCGCAGCAGCGAGTTTGTTTTTGTGAAAGTCGTGGTTAATATTTGTTTTATACAATGACACTACGTGAAATAAGTTGGGAAAGAAGCGTAGCTATTTGAAACAAATATTTTCGAAAAATGTATCTACAGGGAAATTTAACAATTAGCCTGGAAAACAGGAAAGATTTGATAAGAACATTACCCCACGTAAGGGCAAAGATTAAAAAAATATTTTCTAGATCGTGATGAGACATGTAAACTGAAAGCGAAATTTGTTTGACATTTATAATAGCGCCCCTGATGACAACGGTAAATAAGCTGTCTCGCTTTTACGAGCTTAAGAAATGTTTAAAGTTAAAGGGTGAGTATTAATACGGCGCTGTAACACTCATATAATTCTATATTTTTTAGACGAAGCTTTGACGATGCTCAGAGCCGACTCAAATGTCGTAAACTCCTCGGAATTGGCGGCAAAGAACCCTCGAAGGTATGCATTATTACACGCGTTATTTTAACGCAGATTTATTCGTCATTCAGTATTTTGGCTAACCAGTTTTAAAAAGCTTGCTTACTAGAGTCGTCGTTTTCTGATGACAAGATACGAGATTCATTTTATGCTCTTCGCTAAATAATTTTAATTCAGATACAGTTGGAAAATTTGATGCTGTGAAAAAAGTAATTCTCCTCTTTCGAAATGTGACCTATGGCAGCTGTTTCCGTATGCAAGAATCTTATTGTGTCTTATCAGTTTCTTCTGGCGGTGACAAAATCTTGCTTTCGAGAATAATAAATTTTTAATATTCCCTGGTATTATTTACACGTAAAGTGTAATAAGCATTGATATCTTTCCTGTTAACTTTTGTCTTCCTGGTTTTGACTGACCAGTATTTGAGCAGATTTTTACAGATTCAAAACACAATCTGTTACAAACAAACTGAACCGCTAAATTTGTTGTTTCCTTCAGTTCCTTGCCGAAGGCTGTGGAATACAGCAACACTTTTATCTTATTTTCTGCCTCCTCCTTAAAAACCGTACTTTAGTAGTTATCATCTCACTCTTTTGAAGGGCGCTCTTCTTGTTTGTATTGTCTTGCTGGCCGCAGATATTGTTGTTTTGATCAAAACGATAAAAATATTTCGTTGAAATTTTAAAGCGTGTTATTAAAGCGATACTGCCGAGTTATATCGATCTAACAAGTTTGAATTTTGAGTTTCGATTTTTTGTTTGAATTTGAACTTGTGTTTCGACGTGATAATGAAACAATACCTCGTTGAACGTTTGAAGTATGTCGCAAAAGCGAAACAGCCCAGATAAATCTATTTATGAACACACCATCCAAATTTACAGCGTAGCGCTTCAATTTTAAAAGCGAAGTATTCATATTAAAGCATAACAGGTAGACAGCACCGGAAAAGAAAAGGTTTGTGGTGTTTTCAAAGTCTGTTGTATTTCAGTTTTTCAAGAGACTTAGCATGCCCAATTTAGGCTTTTTGTCTCGGTAGTTCACCGAGCCTTTATAATTGGGTTTGCGGTTGTTAGTAATCGATTGGGACTCGAAATGCTTATATAGAACAAGAGTGTCATTTCCATAAGAAAAAAACTTTATGGTGTTGTATTGGACCTTGAATGCTCTCAAATGTGAAATAAAACATAGCCATTGTTTCGACTCAGTGGTCTATAGATGCGAATATTTATTTTTGCGATTCGATCTTGGGTAGTCTTACACTTCGCGATTACTGGAATATATTACCTTGTATTGAGTTTGCATTTGCTAGCTAACACTGCCAGAAGTCTTGATTTGTCAAAATAAAACAGGCCTTCTACCCATTGCCAGAAAAAAAACGTATTGAAAAAAAAGCCAGTTTTATTGAAGGCACGATTTAATGTTTTAATTCGCCCGGTTTCGCGTAATTGCAAGTTAAAACGGAAGAAACATGATTACATATATATGATGTTTTCCGGGCTTTTTTCTCTCAATTGGAACTGAAATAAAAGCTCAACCCGTCAGCAAATTGTGCTTCTGTTATGGCCGTGATTTCAGTGAAACCTGATGAAACGAAAAACCACTGGTTCATGCAATTTCAGCAATAGAAACCAGTGAAGCCTTTCCACTGGTACGGTGTAGATCTGTTGCGTAGGTTGTAGGTTCGAATCGCACCGAGGTCAGAGATTTTTTCACTTTCCTTTGTGTGGGTTTTGAGGTTCTTTGTTAATGCTGTAGATCAGCGAAACTTGGAATACACCCCGTTCCAGTGGTAAGGCCTTATGTATCAGTTAAATAAAACCTCTACCCTACCCCCCAGGACAAGGTGGGGACATGGTAAACAAGTGCTGTCCAGTATGCTTAAAAAGCCTAACCCCTGGGGCCATATATTTTGTCCATAATGAAGCAAATGGCGTCAAATCCCTCAGGGTATCTAGGGGCATTCTTTTATTTCTTATACTATGCGCTGATCAAACCTCGAAGGTCAAAAGTTGTCAAAGTCCCCGCGTTTCCCCCCAGGGTACATAGGTAGGGCGACAATGTTTGAAAAATCCCCCCGTACAGTTTCCATACCCCCATCTTTCCCCTGGGATGTCCGGGGGGAGGGGGGTGGATTTGGTGGGGGTTTCGTTTGACTGATACATTACTCGTATCTGTATGTTGTATTTACACATATATATGGCACTGAAGGGCAACACACTATCATGGCTCGACACTGTTTCTTTAGTGTGCAACGTCTTGGTTGAATCAGAGTACGTGTATAAACTAGAGCAAACTTGAATTTTTGAACTCTCCGTCCTATGTTCTTCTTTAGAGCTTCATATTAACTATAAATTTCTGAGTACGACTGAAAACCGTGACGTATAGTCTTTGATAACAATCTTCGATACGCCAATGAGGTACATCATTATAATACAAGATATGCTGCCAAAGCTAACAGCTATAAAGCACGTTTTAGAACAAATATTGGTAGGAAAACTATTTCAGCTTTAGCAGTTGATCTATGGCGACAGATACCAAAACAAATGAAAGATTCAAACACATTTCTTTTTTCAAAACAAATCAAGAAATACTTTTTATTGAAACAAATGAAATGTCCAAACCCAGACGCCTCTGTTTGATCTACTGTTCTAATCTTCATGTTTATATGTTTTTGTTTGTGTGATTTTGGTTCGTTTTCATGCCTGCTTAGAATTGTTACAGAACCAGACTAGTGTCTAGCTAGGAAACCTTCAGTTTATTTAGACACTAGGCATTTCCTAGATTGTCATATATATTTAGTTTTACTTCGATTACTTTGTACAATACTTGACCTAAATATACGTTTTTTTTCTCTTATTCTGTAAAAATTTGGAAATGCGAATAAAATGTATTGTATTATATTATTATTTTATTGTACAATCAACCTGCGTTACGTTAAAGTCTTTGACAAGAAGATAATGACAGATTGAACAAAATGGAGATTTCTGTAACTGCTTTTTTCTGTTCAACACGAAACCTGCTGTTTTGTATTAGGAAACAACAAATTTGAAAGCCTATATTTCTTTTTAAGTTTTATAATTTTGTATTTGCGCTTGGTTTAAACGCTGTGGAGAAACTGTGCAACATCCCCATACAAGAAAATAATCCACTTTTAATTAAGATGACCAAGTCGCAAGAATTGTTGTGTGCGCATTTTAGAAACTCTGTATAATATAGGCGAGTTTCTGTTTACATTTTTTGCCTCATTATCATACGTACTCTTCTTTCTAATTCAGCTACAGAAACAAAGCTTCTGAATAATGAAATGCTTCTGCTTAACAAACTTTCTATGAAAATATGAGTTTAATATGCTGGGTAATCTTTCCGAGATACGGTTTTAAAAGTTGGAAATTTTACAAAGAATGTATTGCTCATTATCGTTCTTACCTCCAGTTGTTTTGCATTTTTTGAATGGTAATTTCCTCTTTGAAACTGCACTTATAGAACCCAAAGCTCGGTCACTTATTAATTTTGATAAGCATTCTCAAGTTTTGAAGTCAGTTGTTGTTTATCTCTGTTCTTTCTACGGCTTAAGTTGTATGCTAATGAAGCAGAATGTAAACAATCTCGCCTATACAAAGGTGTTGAAAAATTCAGCTACTTTTAGATGATATTGAAAGATATGTTTATATCAGCCATTTAAACTTTATTACAAAGTTTTAATATTAGAAATATGCGTTATGGCAGGAGAAGTTATAGATGTTGATAACTGGCTGGGACTGAATGGTTTGTATTTTGGAACTTGATCAACGGTGAACGGCCTTCTACATGTTCATTGATCGCTATGGCTATGGTAGATCAAGGCCGCATGCGCACAACTTTTCAACCCACAATCAGGAGTGGGACCCAGATCGTCACGGTTATTAGCTATAGATATCTTTCCTTGTACGTTTTCCCTTAACGCGGAGTGCTTTTTTAAACGTTCTAAATTACTGATTTATCCGAAAACCCCTGCAAATTGCTTATATCATCATTGTAAACAAATCGTTGCTGTCGTGATATGTATCGAACAAGGAATTTCCTTATTTTGTTGGTCTAGTTTAAGTGTAATTAATGTTTTTGTATAGGTTTTCATCAACTTGTTCAAAAGTTAAATTTCTACTCTTCTAGACAAGCAAAATGAATGGTCACTTTATAGGGTTCCATCAACTGGTTCAAAAGATAGAATGAATAACACCAGTCATTTCTACTCTTCAAGACAAGGAAAATGAATACTCACAAAATCTTTCACTTGCTCTCTGTGTTTTATTTTCAATCATCTTTTTGTTGTTGAAAACGAACCAATACTTGTAAGTTTTAATTCTGTAGTACCAGCTGCCACATTCTGTACTGCGCGACTGAGCCAGAACAAATGTAATTTAAATCAACATCATAAACGTTGTCAATTTATTTCGGCTAAGATCAAAGGGTAATTTTGGGCTTAAACCAGTCTTTAATTAATTTTTGTTGTTTTTTAGCTAGTGTTAATACCAGTAGTGGCGCGTTTTGGCGAGTCTGTTTGGTCTATAACCATTGGCGTGTTGTAATTAATCAGTAGCGGGTAGCTTTTAACCTCACAGTGTTATGACTATAGCTATAATTGAACGAGACGAAGCTTTGCCATTTAGTTTTATCAATTTATTGACTGCTCTATATCAAAACTATATCTCTAATTTAAAATGTTGTGAAGCATTTTCTTTCTTGGGCGGCATTTTGAAGCAATTTATGCATGTTTTCTGCTTGGTTGTGCTATAGCCTTTTGAATTTCTGCTTTGTGATTGGTTGACCAAAATAATCATATGAAATTATAGAACGATTATAATAACTGAACGATTTATGCTTAATTGTTTTGTTGAGAGCTCGTTTCTTTCCGTTTGAGTGCGAGCTAAACAAAGTTAGAAATGAGAATTTACATTATTTTCCTGATTTTGTTTCCCATGGCAACCAGTAAACCTCCTTTAGGCCCCACTCCTTACCTGCAAATAGAGGTCTGGTAACTAGATATAAAACCACCTTACGCCTTACTTACATTTAGAATTCATATCATTTAGCCTAACGTGCTGCTGAATCCAGTTTGTCATTGGTACTCTTATAGCTCTAAGGGTTTTTCCAACACTTCTATTCGACTGTAAATGGATAAATGTGCTTACCTGACAATGTCAAGTCCGTTAAATAAGCTTTCAAAATAGTGCATTCAGTGCGAACAAAATTCAAAACATACGACGGCGATTTATGACGTCACATGATTTGAAAGGACTCCAAGCTGCTCTATACTAGCGTTTACAGCGCACTAGTGAGATATCTGCTCAAACACTGGGCCACCAGCCACGCAAACTGCGCCATGATCAATGAATTGGACTGGGAAAGTGAGATTGGTCTCCTGGCTTTTAAACCATGTGACATCTCACATATTTAATGAGCTTAAAAAGTGTTCGCAGCTTTGGAGCCAAAATAGGCATTTTGTCTTCGTAAAATATCCGAAAATTTATTTTTAAAACCGATTACAAGTATCCCAACGAAAATCATTGTGCGAGTCAAGCTTTAATTTTAGATATTTTAAACTAGTTTGAAGATTTCTCTTCAGGAGCATTTTAATTAACCCCTTCAGCCTCATTCAGTTATCAAGATCGAGCTTCTCCTTAGATAACACTTGCAAAGTTTTACATTAGGTAATGAGAAAATGAGAATTGATTAAAGTGTATACTCAGTGTTGTTTGTTGTTACAGGTGCTGCAGATTCTCGGCCGCAATGAATCATATCTGGTGAAATTACCCCCCGGATACAGGTATACTCGCCTATAGTTTTGTTCGTAGACTGCAAAACAGTCTCTTCCTTCGCCGCGAGATCGAGAGTTCAAGCGCGTTCATCAATTAGGAGCCTTGGAATAGAAAGCAGACGTGCGGACAAAAGGAAAGGTTCTCCCCTTCGTCCCTGCATTCCTTTTTGCTCCCGCCGCTAGCCCATTTCCTCTTCCCAGGCTCAAATTTGATGAACGCCCTTGGATTTTTTTCGATCTCCCGGCGAAGGAAGAGACTGTTTTGCAGTCTGTATTGTTTAACTAGTTAACAGGGATAAACAGCCGTCATTGACGTCACGCACGTCCCTCAACAGCAATCTGCATATGCTCGTTTCATCGTTTGGTTGAGTTTGTACCCTTCTAAAGTTTTTTAGTCTTCACTACTGTTTGTTAATTGAAGAACCCAACAGATTTTACAACTCAATTGAAAAGTCTCCGAGGGCCTACGGTTTAACGTCCTTGTCCGAGAAGACGCGAAGGACTAACTGTTTGCAGATGTTGAAGCAAAGGCAGCACCTTCTCCTCAGTTATTTTAAGATCTTGAGTGAAAGTTCGGCACCGGGAAGTCGAACCCGGGCCTCCCGCACGACAGACTGGTGCCTTATTAACTGGTCTAACCAGCTGGCTTTTGGACAAATGAAAACCAGTTGGGCTAACCAGCCGGCTTTTGGACAATAACCACCTGTTTGAAATTCTGTTTGCTGTTTTTAAAATTCTTTTATCTTTGAGAATATTCTTGGGAGGGGGTGGGGCGATTGTTTGAGTTAGATTGCAAACGTATCTGCGTAGCTCTTCAATTTAATTCGGAAATACTTATTAGAACGCTAAGAAACAAGTAATAATGGAACTGTCATTGTGTTAGAATTAAAAAAGAGGAATGAAGGATGTCAAGTTATTTCCACTGACTTTAACTGTAAGAGATTCAGAAAGCTTGCACGTTTGATCATGATCTCTTTAATAACGGAACCACTCTAAGCATAAAGAGAAAGCATTAATTTCAGACCCTGTTCTATCGGTAAATTCTCCCAACTAGAGCTCAGTTTGGGAGAATTTGCTTTTCATCTTCAGTACTGGCTTTACTTGATCAATTCTCATTTTCTCATTATCAAATGACTTGCTTTGTACGTGGTATTAGAGGAGAACTTAGATGTTGATAACTGGGACTGACTCTGTCTGTACCCGTTGTAGGATATGGCAGCTTGTCACCTCGGTGTTAATTTTGTTTTTCGCCGTAACGGTAAGTAATCAACAAGAACTCAGGTCTTCCCATTTCTGTTTTATTCTAATGAAATTATGTTCACGTGTATATCGGCTTCTCACAATCCCCTATTTTGTACAGACCCTCGCCTTTCCTGGAACCTGTTTAGTCGCATTTGGTATCAACGATCCTTTGGCTAGCTCATTATGTGCCAGGCTGCTTGGCGGGGCGCTCATAGGTAAGGCAAGATACTGGGTTTAGGTGAACACGTTTTCTCTCACTGGTTTTCACGCAAATAAGAAGACAAGAATGTCGACCAATAACAGCAGTGGTCTCCACGTTTGCTTTTAGATAAAGGAGGGAAGGGGGGGAGATTCGGATTAGAGTTAAAAGCCACTTTCTGACGACTTTTAATGATATTTTTGATGATATTAGGGAAGATATTTTTGATGATATTAGGGAAGAGGTCAAAATTTTGGCCTTCTTAGTATCCCGAATTTTAGGCGGGGGAGGGGATGGTTACCACCACAATCCACCTTACCCCCTTGTCTTGGGTAGGGGGAGAGGAGAGGGGGGTACTGTACCCACCACCACTTTTAAAGCTGATAATAGACAAGGGGTGGCGGGCCACACAACCAGCTACCTCAACCTTCAAAAGAAGGGCCAAAGTTTCGACCTCTTCCCTTACGGTCAATTCTTTGTAAGCCTTTCGTTCGTTCAAAGGACTGAATGAAAAGAAAGCACAGAGTTTGTGGATGAGTCCTAAATTTTAAGTTTGAGTCCGGCAGATTGGTATTTTTGATGAGAAACTCAATTTGGTAATTTTAAGAGATTTTTATTAGAGAAGTTAAAAATCGCGAAACTGACCCAAAACCATTGCCGCTTTTGCGCATGTCAGTTGGAACGATTTCTATTGGTGCTTGCCCTCCAAAACGCCCCCCTTTAAATCCCCCTCCCAACTCATTCACTGTCCCCAAATATCTTAACTACTAGCTGTTTCTAATACAAAGTAAATGGTTTTGACCTAAAGTAGATTGCTTTCACTATAATCCCTATAGTACCCCCTATTAAAGCTTTTGGCATTCACTGAATAAGTATAAGAGTTCTATCAATGAATATACGCACATGCCGAATGTTTATAATACTGTAAGTTATGCTAAAAAGGAACAGAACTCCACTTACGTTTTAAATCAACAAAAACTCTACTGGTTTCGATTCAAACGAAACCAAAACATCCAATACGAGTTTATAAAATAATTTCGATAATACGCGTGCTCTGATTGGTCGAGGACCATTTTCTAAATCTGGATGGAAATCATGAATGACGTCATCAGTTATTATTTTATAAAAGCTTTAGAAGACATTTTTCATGTTTCCATATTCTGTTGGAAACACTTGGGATTGTTGGGAGAACACTGAAAAATTTTGAATCACTCGCTTTCAGCTCGTGATCCAAACCTTTTCTCGTGTTCTCCCAACAATCCCGCGTGTTTCTAACAGAGTATGGAAAATATACGGAAAATATATTCTAAAGCTTTATTTGAATTTAAGTCAGTGTCTGCCCCTTTCACAGTGGGACCCCGCCTTACGACCGCCTCGTTAAGGGGTTCGTACGCGCCTTGAAAGTCCTTGAATCTCAAAATAAAAATTCAAGGCCTTGAAAATTACAGTCAGTGCTGGAAAGTCCTTGAAATTTGTAGCGAATTTCATCCAACTTAGATTCTGTGTGAAAATATATGCTACTGGCAAGAACGTAGCAATACATAATGGTGAAAAACAAATTAAAACGATCATAGTACCATGGCCTCTTCGAACGTCGATAAAACGCGCCATGCACATTGGTTATGTTCATTGCTCTGATTGGTTGAATATCTGGAATGGTAAGGGCCAATGAAAAATTTTGTATTATTCGCTCTTTCTGCGAAAAGCCATGTGCTTCGATTTTGCAATGCGTGGAGTCCTTGAAAAATGGAAAATACATCCTTGAAAGTCTTTGAATTTTTAGTCCAAAAAAGGGTATGAACCTTGTCGTTAATACGACCACCCCGTTAATGCGGTCGTTTTTTTTTTGGTGCGGCGCGTGCGGTCACGTAATTGGTTATGCATTTCTAAACAAGACCCCGTTAATACGGTTACACGATTAATACAGTCGTTTTTTATACGTCCAGCGGCCACATTTCTATACAAAATCTCGTTAATACGACCATCTGTTAACACGGTTGCCTTTTATTTAGTCCAGCGGCCACGTGTCAGGTTATACATTTCTAAACAAAACCTCGTTAGTACGGCCAACCCGTTCAAACGGTCACTTTTTTCTGGCCCGTTAATAACCATATTAAACAGAATCCACTATATGTTAAAACTTTTTTAAATGCCCGACAGCAACCCAAATATTTTCAGTGAGAAGCAAGTTTGCTTCTTTCTTTTTGGGGACTGGATCTGAGTGCGAGAAATACGTTCGTTTGGGTAGGCGAGTTTAAGTAACTATGAGTAAGCTTTAATCATTAGTTTGTTCCATCTAGGTATTGCCGTTATCTCATGGAATACGGAACCCTTGTCCGCGTCTGTTGTGTGGTAAGTAACTTATTACACAGTCACAAATGAACGAGCTTGTGTAAATTCCGAAATGTGTACAGCGGTTTCTTAATTATGTAGTAGCTCTAGTTTAAGTTTATATAGGACTCTTGCTGCAAAATAAGCTAAAAATGTTAGACCAAAAGCTTTTAGAATTGGATGGACAATGCAGTTCAAGAGCATTCTTAAGATTTTTTGCGCTGTGGTTTATGATTAAACGTACCAGTCGCCATTTACTTTGATTCTGTGACTGATAAGTGCGCGAAGAGTTATGAGTACCAGTTGCCATCTTTTTTCATGTGGGTGGTTGTTAGTGCGCTAAGAACTGTGGGAATTTTAACCAGTCCGAGTAGCCATTTTTTTTCAGTGTGGTGGGTTGATTAGTGCGTTAAGAACTATGGGAAACTTTACTAGTCGCCATCTTTTTTTAGTGTGATGGGTTGATTAGTGCGCTAAGAACTGTGGGAAACTATACCAGTCACCATCTTATTAATTTCGGTGGATTTCAAATAAACTTGAAGTCAAAAATATATGTAATTTTTTGTTTTCTTTATTGTTAGGAATACTTTGATGTTGCAGTACATTTATGCGGGAATTGCCAGTCTGTGTAAGTATCGGCGGCAGTTTGTATGTTTAGCACGAACACCTTTAACTCGAGTTAGTATTGCTACTGGAAAGGATTTTTGCGGGGCTAAACTGCTTATTATATTGTTAACCTGAGGCGTTTAACTACTGGTGAAGTTTTTAAACCGTCCAAGCACTCGCCGGCTCTGTTATTTGCTGCTTAATGTCGTTGGTGATTCGTTTCGAAAGTACAATCGTAAAGAATGATAGAGCGTGACCTGATTAACATGTGGAAGTCCGGGTGCAGCGTGACAAGCATGGAAATAGCCGCATGAGGCGTGACAAGCCTGGAAATGGTTGGGTGAGGCATGACAAGCATGGAAATGGCTGGTTGAGGTGTGACAAGCATGGAAATGTCTGGTTGCCGGAGGTGTGACAAGCATGGAAATGGCTGGTTGAGGTGT
>JAOBRD020228908.1:0-25283 GCA_027575215.2 Hydrozoanthus sils
GGGGAGGAGGGGGGATCGTGGAAAGGGGGTTTTCTCTCTCTACTGGTGTGATAGGAGTTAGGGCTCAAAATCGGCGATTGGGTGTTTTGGTGGGTTTAAGCAGTTATCAATATGCACAGCATTCAAACAACATGTCGATTGTATTCTTGTCAACAGTGTTGCAGGTCAGTTTTATTGTTTTGTTTTTTTTTTGTTGACTTAAATCATGTACTTTGATGTCTCTTGTACCTCTGCCGTCGTGCAAATGAGCTTGTACAATTTTTTATTTAACGATAAAAACAATTGTCTACCATTTACGCAGTACTTTTCAATCTATCAGTTGAAGCAATCAAATGTTTGTATGTATTAAGTATTAGAGCTTTTGACGCTCCATTGTAATTTGTTGCAATTTTGCAATTTTATTTCTTAAATCCGTTATATTTATAAACGGCAAATAATCATGTCAGGATGGGATTTGCAGCAAGTTTTAAAGCGATTTGATTGTTTTAAAGAGCTCACAACAAGTTTATAAATAGATCACTGCATGCGACACGTTTTTGATTCGGCGTTGACAGATTCTGTTTTGGTCGAGAAAAGTTAGGACATTTTACAGCCCTTGTGTAAGACTAAATATGACTATATCTGAATTCAATAGAAAAGTCAAAACGGAAATGCAAGTTTGCTGCGAAGATACGTTCTTCTTGCTTGGTATCTTGAAGCTACTAATTAGTTTCTTTGTGAATAAACATGATTACTTTAAGTTCGAAGCCGGGCCTCGGTTTTTTCGTTAAGGTAAAGGTTTAACTGTTAGGAAATCTTCTATATAATTTTCTTATAAAAATATGTGTAATCTCTTTCGAGAAAGCCGAAAATTCCCTTCAAAGAGCAAGCTATAAAGTCTTGCGCAAGGCATCTATAAAAGACACGATAATGAACAACCTCTAGAACACAAAAGCCCTAAAGCTAAGCTGGAATATTCCAAGTATTAAAAGCAGTAGCCACATGCAGTCTTCGACTGCCTATTTTTTTCACTTTTTAACAAAACGCTCAGAAGACACCATAACGTTCTTAAGACTAAGTTGCAACAATTAATCTGGTTAGTTAATATGTTTGCATGTGATCACAATTAGCTGCCATCTGTGATCTATTAACAGTACAGACGCACAGACATGCAAATTATACTCTGCTAGTTAGACAGCACATACTGCTGCATCCAGCTATGTTCCACATACTGTCAGCCTGCATTACCACGAATATCACTTTAAAACTATATCATTTATCCGGGGTGCAAACTTTTCACCAGCAACTGTCGCAACACTACTGCTTTTAAAAAGTACGTCTTGCTGTTTTGCACGAGTTTAAGAAGCTATATATACATTTATCAGAAACAACTTTTTACTTCCACAGACAAAACTTCACCACTTATTCAAGGCTATTTCCCGCAGGCCAATAACGGTAATAAGTCTTACCAAGAAGAAGGCAGTCGTAATGCTTGTCCACACAAAGATGACGTAGTAACCAATTGAGCTAAACAGTAACCCTCCGAGGGCACTCAGAATCATTCTGTAAATCAAACAGGCCAATCAGCCCTGATTATCTTGAATTGATTCACATAGAAATCAAATATTGGATTGAGGTACGATCGAACAAAGTTTTCAAGTTCTACACAGGAAAGAGTATACAGCGAAAGAATTTTGTTGTCATAAGCTTGTTTTTCTCACAAGAAAAATCTTCTGAGTCACTGAGTCAACCCATGACCTTCTAATTACATCAGACGCTCTACCCACTGATCGTGAGATGGAGGAATTCATACGGGACTTGGTTCTGTTGATGGAACAGCGGCTATATGTCCTGCTAACTGCTAGGCTCGTCTACAGAACCAAGTTAAGTGACCTGTGGGGTCCTACAGCTCAGTGAAAAGAGTATCTGACCAGTAATCAGAGGGTCATGCGTTCCGAGAAGATTTTTCTTCTGCGAAAAAGAAGCTTATGACGAGAAGAATCCTTTCACCATATTCAACACAACTGCGCAGAGAAGTGAAGTCGTTTTCTTGTAACCAACAAATCTAAGCTAAATTTTCCTCATTTACTTAAGAGAAAAGTTGGAGATAAAAAAACTTTGCTTTTTACTTGAACAGACCTATTTCATTGCTCAGTCACGTGATCTGAGTTAAGTAAACCAAGACTGCGGCGAACAGAAGTGATGCAGGAAAAAAGTTATTTTTACAAAAAAATACTGCGTTATTTGCTTAGTCTTTCAGGAAATGGAATCAAAAACACTTGAAAGGCTGTGGAAATGGGCAAACATTACATCTTAACCGGTTTTTTTTTACCTTAGGCAGGATGTCTTTTACATTTTGCAATTTTTTATCCATCGAAAAACTATGAGAAGAAAAATCATCTGCTGCCAACAACGTTAAACATAACGCAAAAATAATGGCCGTTTGTGCATCATATTGCGTCTCTCCGTGTATTGTTTACCCAATTCAGACACTGTGACGTAAACAGCGGATTTGGTCTGTTGAGCGTTTTCTTCCAAGACTTGGGTCACTAAACTGATTGCCTTGTCAGGTCCAAGACGCGTTCGTAAAACAGATAACAAGATTAGCCCACGCTAAAGCTATCAAGCTTTAGACAGCTCTTATATCTTATAACAATACTAGTAACGAGATCAGCTTATTTACATAGGAACATATTACTCTCTCCATTCCATTCACAAACTCATTTCATTACAAGAGAAACATAATTAACACATTTTTATGAAAATCAAACTCACCCGACGTATTTATATCCACAAAATGCTACTAAATCCAGTGTTTTGATCTCGGCTTGAACATTAAAAATGTACAAAGAGAACAAAATGGCCATAATTTCAACGAAGAGCCACACTAAACCATAGCTGGCAGTAATCCCAAGCTGCTCTGGCGTGAATCTGGAATTTACAAGCAGTTTTTCAAAATTAGTACCTTCATCAGTTTAGCAATACATTACCATTAATAAAATGTAACAGCATTCACAAATTGAAGTGTGAAAGAATAAACGGCTTCTTGGAGTACTCATTGGCCGTTTTTATACTAAAGACAAACTATTCGTCTGGACGAACTTGGGCAAACATTTGTAGTTCATCTGGTTGTGTGTCTCTGAGTATAAAGACCGATACAAGCCATATTACACGTCTTGACAAATTTGTCTTCAAGACGCATAATGAAAGACGAATTACGAAAGGTAGTTTGTCTGTACGCACAAAACGTCTAGTTGTTATTTTACCTCTTATAAATGAAATAAAAAATTCATCTTGTGCCTGTCTTTATACTGGAGATGTATAACAAGGCAGACTACAAATGTTCGCCCTAGTTCGTCCAGACGAATAATTCGTCTTTACTATAAATATGGCTATTCTTGTGTTAAAAGAGCACTAAGGTATAAACTTGTACACAAATGTAAGAGCTTACATTAGTTTTAGAAAAGTCATGTAAAGCAAACACCCAAGTATCAATGGAATTGTAAATGCTTTAAAAAACATTAAATTGAAGTTTGATAGCAGCGCTTCAGCATAGTGATTAGCGATGCCTTCGCCATTGCATTGCAAAAGAATTTCGAGACAATATCTAAAGCTTGTTAACAAGGAATTACAAACAGAAAATCCACTATTATGTAGCTGATATCGGTTTATGATTAAAGTCCCTATCAAGCTTATTTTTTTTTACTTTTCAGATGAAATGTAGAATCCTTTAGTAATAGTAATTTTCGAAAATTAAACAGTTTCTCGCTGTTCCTCTCACATTTTTCAGGCTTGAAAAATGCAATGCTGACGCAGAAGGAGGCATGTGACGTAGCAAGAGGCATGAGGCAGTGACGAATTTTATTTCGCAAAACAATATTGATTCTGCCTACAACAGTCATATTGTCATAACTTAAATCAATGAATTACTCCTTAGAAATTGTTGAAATAAAAATGTCCTTATCTTTTTCAATAGAAATGAAAATTTTGAAACAAAATCCACACAACTCGCTGCTTCTACGTCCCAGGTTACCAGTCCCCGGCCTGCTCGGTCAAAACTTACTTTCCAATCTTTTTTTTATTAAAAAGTACACTTAGACGCGGTAATTTTCTTCGGTGATTCGATTTCTGATTTCATAGATGATAAACGTCTACATTTAAAAAGAAAAAAAAAATAAGCTGTATAGGGACTTTAACTTTAGACTAATACTTGAGGCGTTGTTCCGAAGCCCCAAATTATATGATTATGAAACCACAATTTAATCTATTTACCTTCAGTATTTTAAAGCACGTTCCGATTCATTACTAAGTTATGTTAACGGAAATTGTGACTGTCTCGTCTTTTCCTTATCTTAGTTTTTGACGAATAAATAGTGTGTTGTGTAATCATTTTATCTCTGATGAAGTCTTACAAGGACGAAACGCATTAGATCAATAAAAAATTACAAACTGAAGGAAAAATCTTCCTTGTGCTGCTCACTGGAACCTTAAAAAATTAACTTTTGACTTAAACTCGAGGCTAGCAACCAAAGTCTAACTGTTGGGAAAATTCCTGAAAACCTCGAAAATTGCATGAAAGGAAAAGTCCTTGAAGGTAGAAAGCAACACCTCTCACCTGTTTTGTGTTCCCATTACTAGTCCAGCTACCAGAACATACGTTACAAAAGACATCACTGCAAATATAAAATGGCAGAAATGAACTTTTGGAACACAACAGTTGTAACAGAAGGGCTCAAGATTTCCTTCAATACTCACAATGGCCCAAATGATTACTTGTCCACTCTTTGGTCTAATACAGGCTGCTAACTCTTCAGTTAAAAAGTTCTCTGTTGCCAGGGAAACCCATAAACAAGCCTTAAGAGCTAAAACTAAATTCATTCTCAAGCCTGGTGGCAAAGCAGGCCGGCAATTATTTCTGGTTTCCTTAGTGTTGGGCAGTGAGAGTCTTAACTCCCCCTCAACAAGACACTCATCCATCACAAGTTTGCAGGAGCTGGTACTCATTTATACAGCCGAGTTAACTGGAGTGAATCTGGTTAAAGGCTTTGCTTAGGGCCACAACACAGTGACCTGACCAGGGCTCAAACTTGCAACCCTAGGATTATGAGTCAAACACACTAACCAGTCGACCACTGTGCCAGGAATAGAAACAAACCCCTTAATATCATAAGCACAAAAGTAATGGATTAGTTAAATGGAGATCCCATTAAATCTACAGTGAGGAAACAAAACGTTCTGACTCACCAGGAATATAGAGATCAGGAGCATTGATTTCATATCTAGGTGGAACAGGTTCAGCTTTGTTGTACTGTACTGACCAGTTCTTAATATAAAAGAAAAATCAATGTCAAATCAGGTGGAGCTAATAACTATTAAAATATCACAATGTTGTATACAAATCTCTTAAGGGGCAAAATATCTTTATAGTTTGTTTCTCTGAGATATTTAAGTCTTACTCAGTGTATAAGCCAGCTCACTTTACTAATTAAAAGGTTTCCCTACCCTGCCCCCTCCCAGAATCCCTAATTTTAACAACAATGGTAAAATTGACACAAAACAAATTGTTTTTTCAGTTATTCCTTTTTTAAAACCTTTATTAGCCCCTTAACCCCAACCTGTTTATCAACATCTAACATCTCCTTACAGAGTTCATAGAAAATACGACATCCAGTAATGAAAAAGGGCATTTGGCAAACAAAGGAAATATCCAAAGACGAAAACAAATTAATTCTCTCAAACCTGTTCAGA
Organism: Hydrozoanthus sils; assembly: GCA_027575215.2. Classification (NCBI taxonomy): domain Eukaryota; kingdom Metazoa; phylum Cnidaria; class Anthozoa; order Zoantharia; family Hydrozoanthidae; genus Hydrozoanthus; species Hydrozoanthus sils. The sequence continues at coordinate 5,728 of JAOBRD020228908.1, forward strand.
CTGTGAAATATACCGTTTTTAATTTGGAGAATTAACTGATACTTATCATGCTTCAGGAGCTAAAAGGTTCAATACTTCAATTTCATAAAACCCTGATTTGCATATTGGTTAGTAAACAATTTTAAAAATTATTAAATTAACCCCGCACGAGAGGTTTGAGTTTTACAGTATTAGATTGAAGAAATTATTGATTCACAAGTTGAAAGCTCAGAAATAATTCTGAGTCACTGATGAGTATCAAGCCCACAACCCTCTGATTGCCGGTCAGATGCTCTACCCACTGAGCCACAAAGACTCGCATGGGGAGCCAAGTCACTGGTTAAGTTCTTTTCTATTCCGCATCTGACCAGTAATCAGAGGGTTGCGGGTTTGATTCCCATCAATGACTCAGAATTTTTTTCTGAGCTTTCAACTTGTGAATCAATAATTTCTTATAACTACATACGCAAGTTTCAAACTACCATTTGATAATAGAATCAAAGCAAGTAGCAACAGATTATTGGACATATCAAGCGAGTAGTTTGCAAGATGTATGTCAAGTGGGAATAGACAAGAACTTAACCAGTGACCCAAGTTTCAAACTACCATTTGATAATTACAGTATGAGAATTAATCACTAAGTAACTAGGTTACCTGGTGTGTGAATGGAAATAACAGTAGACCAAGTTTTTTCACAACATAGGTGGTGTCGACAGCAAAGTAATACTTTAGTCTAGATACTGATATCCACCTGTCAAGCTGTGAATAAACATGCAACATTAAATTCAGAAAATTGCCAAAGCTATGAGAATAAGGAGCAGCTTATGAATGGTGTTGACTCTTGCATCGGACCTGGGCTTACCAAAGTAGACTGGCACCTTACAAAACAGGTTCTGCACATTGAATATCCAAGACATCTAAAACTCTAATCCTGCAAAAGATGCACCTATGTAACATACCATTTATACAGAAAGTTCCCCTTTTTTAAGACCAAGCTTGTTCTTGAACTGTATGAACATGACATTTAGTGATATGAAATCTTTACTACTCACTGCAAACCTGTGTTTTAATTTGGTGAATATTTCACAAGCACAAAGAAAGTGCAAACAGAAAGACTGTTATGATGCCAATCGAGTCCTAGCATAAATAATAATTATTAATAAGCTTTTTTTTATAAGACCCATATAAAATATTGCTAGCAAAACAATTTAAAGTGGATTTGCATTTACAACATAAAGGCTACTAACTGTAATGAAGTTAAAAAGATCATAAACTTGGACAATTAGTTTTCAATCCACTATATTAACAAAAGATTTAGTTCTGCTACATGTGAGGGCACAGTAGCTGCCTCTGTATTCAGAGAAGACAAAAGTGGTCTGGTTGTCAAGTGAAGACACCAAACTCACATTTTTCTCAACATATTCCTTTCCATGACTGGCAACATTTGAGCCATACTGAAAAGCCATGTTTGTCATTGGTGCCTGCATGAAATCCATTCCTGGAAACTGCTGACCCATCCCCTGGGGTCCCCCTTGAGGCTGCTGATGGGCTGTGCTTGTGTCGTCAAACAAAGGGGGCGCACCAGCATAGTTGCTTTGCTGTTGCCCTCGTGGATGGACTACAAGTTAAAAACATGCATTAAATATATAAATTTATTACATTCTCTTGTTTTTAAAAACTTAACCTTAGAACTTTTCATACTGTTACAGTGATCACAACTAAAAAAATCTTGAACCAATGTCAAATTCATCTTTTCTTTGCCCTTCAAACACATTTTTCAGTCATAAGCTTGTTTTTAGTTTGATACAAACAGGATGAACACATCTGTCTCAATGATGTTAAGGTTCTTTTATTGTTTAAAATGACAAGATGCAAATGCATCTATAATTTAAAACCTTGCTTCAATCACTTTAATGTGTACATATTCTCACATTAGCAAAAAATTTGGTTAAGATTTTAACAAAGTTGGTTTACATTTACTAAACATTTGAGTATTATATCACAGCAACTTAAATCAAAGCTGATTACTTTGCAATGAATCCATTTTCTTTTAAACAAAACTCAGACATTAATTATTTTATGATAACCTAATCTCATTCTAACCTCTGTTGGATTTGCAATCTATGGGATTTTAATTTTTTTGAAAGAATTTTTAAACTTAACTCAATGAACACCATCTTATATTTTTTTCATCTCAATTGTAAAAACCATTGTTGAATCATAAAATTTATTATATTTTTATATACTAGGTGAAAAATAAGTCCTTAACGTTTCATACAAGAATTATTTCTATTTCAAGACAAATTTTTCAGCCTCTGGCCTGGATGATTTTGAAACAAAAAGGATAAACTGAGAGAATTTCTCACTAAGGGTCAGAATAAATAAAAAGTTTTCCTTTTGACCAAAGAGTTTAAAACACTTTTTTGAACCAAAATAAAAAAAATTTATATCTATAATGACATGCAAGCGTAACTGAGAAGTTGCAGAGAAAGTTGCATTTATTTTATTGTTGAGTTTTCAAGGTTCATAAAGAGATAGAGTCCAACACTCACTTTTTAATGGTTGAATAAAATTTTCACACCAATCAAAAATATAGATTTATATCTTACATCCCTTTATTCATATTGTCACATGAATAATACTAAATTGATAATTTTTGTTAGTGGGTGAGATAAATGGTACAACAATCTAAAAATATCAAATTTATTGTCAGAACTTTAATAATTTTATAAAAAAATTTTACTTTAATGGAAATCTAAATGACTTACATAACTTTTACATTTGTCAATTTCTTTTTTACCAGTAACATTTTTTAAATCATGCAAGCTTTATACTATTTTATGTAAAGAGTTATATTATATGTAGGTTAGCCTAATTGCAAAACTTAGTTCAAACTAACAACAGCAAAACTAATCATTCTTATATCACCTGTATAGTATCAGAGAAATTTAAAATAGACAACAAGTATGAGTATGAGTTCAACTTTTTCACATTCATCATACTGCATGTGTGAAGAAATCATACCATCTTGTTGGGTTTCCAATATCTTGTTGTCGTTGTCTTGTCTACGTGATTGGCATAAAAACACAGCATGTGGAATACAAGATTTTGGCAATACAACAAGGTGGCGAGATTTCTTCGCACACTCAGTATGACGAAATATGGGAAAAATTCATACTCATACTCAATGTCAAATCTTAAGGTTTCTATTATCTTAATGATATAGATATGGAAGAACAATTAATTGGGAAAAACAATCGTGTTGTTAATTGCACCTAGTCACTTGGCAATAAGTTCCAAAAATCCGTCTGGTATGCCGGTGATAAATTTGGGTACTTTGCAAGACATCAGTTTCAAGTACAGTATAGCTGACAGTTTTACCCATATAGAGAAATGTTTTAAATACGTTTACCATAATTTCGAAGGTTTTAATAGAAGTTTAATTTTCAAAAAAATGGTTTGTTTCAAATAATTTTACATCTTTGTCATTATAGTGGTACAAAAATGTTTTTCCAGAGGGGGAAGTTGGAACGGGGGAAGGGTATTTGAAAAGGGGGAGGGTATTTTGAAAGATGGAGGGATAAGGGAGGAGTGGGTATTTGGAAAAGGGGAAGGTATTTGGAAAGAAGAGGGGTAATTAATTTGGGAAGGGTAGGGTATTTGAAAAGGAAAGGGGTATAGTTAGGGAAGAGAGGGTATTTGGAAAGGGGAGGGTATTTGGAAAGGAGGAGGAGTAATTAATTCGGGAAGGGGGAGAGTATTTGGAAAGGAGTGAGGGGTAATTAGGGAAGGAGTATCTGAATGGGGAAAGAGTATTTGGAAAAGAGGAGGGCTAACTAGGGAAGGAAGATGAGTAGTTGGGGTGGGGATAAGAACAAAAAAAAAAAAAACAAGCAGGAAGAAGAAGAAAGTCAAATGGCTCAGGATATTACACAAACAACAAACAAAACTAATAACCCAGTAGCACACAGTTTTACACTAGTTTTCATTTTATGCAGCAAGATGTGAACAATGATTGAAATACTGTCAAGATTTGAGAAAGAAAAGAGTTTATCTTCTGCTAAAACTATTGAGGAAAAAAACATTTCAATAAACCAAAGAAGCCACAGAAAAATAGAAATTGATAACTGTTATAATTATTTTTCAAATTGTGTTCACTGTTGAATCATTTAACACTATTAAAATATTAATAATTACCATTATCATCATTGTTATCATTCTTATTGTTGTTCATATTATTATTATCATCATTATCATCGTTATTATTTATTGATTGTGCTCACTGTCTCATCTGTGCCTATAATGAAATTAAAGTCATAATTTATGTTTATTTCCTTTTTCCTTGAGTGCTGCAACTCTACTACTAGGTATCTTCACTTGGCAAAGAGTTTTAAACAGACTAGGAACAGTAACAGTAGCATCATCATTACCATCATCAGAATGATCATAATATTAAATTTGAACTGAAGTTTTCCTTTAGTTAGTTTTAAAATTTTATGTTGTTTGTAACCTGAAACCATTATGATTTACACCTCAACATACAATTCAAAGATACATTTAAAGTAAGTGGTAACGAATGGTCCCTTAAAAACTAAAGTCTGCAAATTACGGCTTAAAATTTTGTCATTGTTTTTTGTCATGTCTCCTAGTCTAATGGTTTTTTTCTGTCTCGCAATCTCACATTTTCGCACAAAATGGCTAGCATTCTCAGCATTTCTGGCAGAACCCCAAATCACTATTTTGCTTGAAATTTGTTTTCATCATCATGGTCTCTAATGAAATATATTTGGTTTTGGAACTTTAAGTCTATGTCTCAGATTTTACATATCGCAACTGGTCAGTCCGATTATTCATTTCTTTCAAAAGTCTCAGATCAGATTTTAAAACTTAGGCATCTCCACCAGTCTCTAATTTACCATTCACTACCCCCAATAAAACATGTACATAACAATCATCAGTCAAAGTATATAAAAGGTTAACAGACACATGTAAACATTTAATCACACAACAACTTCAAATGTCGGCCTTTCTACCTCTCGCATTTCTCTTCTGAGCAGATTTTCTTGCAGGCTGTACATTTGAATAGTCTGGACAAAGAAGACAAGAGCTGAGTTGAGAAACTTTATCCAAAGATGGTTAGAACAAGAATCAACAAAAGGAAACTCATGAAACTTGTCATAAACAATTTGAATCACAAAGATGAATAGCCTTATTATTAACAGATAATAAATTATTACTATATCAAATTATGTTCCTAAATTTTTTCAACATACAAATGTTTCCCATTTCAGATTTCTAAAACTGAGGACTTCTTTCAGAGTATTTTTTTAATACTGTTACTGGAAAGAAAATTAATTTCAAACCAAGCCCTGCAAGAAACGATTTATTTTAAAAATCTGAAATTTATAATAATCATCAAAAACATTTTATGAATGAAGACATGCACTAAGCGAACAAAAATTAACTATAAAAATTGAAAGACTAATTATTATATAACTCAATATATAAAATGAAATTATGAATTGACTATAAAGTAAGCATGAATATATGGCCAAATTAATGTGAATTTACAAGAGTGCAGTACCCCACTCAAATAGGTTCAATTTCAACTAAATACATTTAATGCGTGAAATAATTTAATAAAGACCTGCAGAAGATACCCAAGAAAATAAAATGAAAAATTTGATGTCTTTTGCATACAAAACAGTGCCACTAACATATTAGTGTCATGCATGTACTATAGGAAAACACAGCAGATACCATCTGTTGTCATAATCCTTCTCCGAAGTGCTGTGTTATTTGAGATAAGAAGCAACCACAGTTCCATTCATATTATCCAGTTAAAATGTTAACTTTTGTCTTTGTAAAATAAAAGCAAAGGTAGTAGTTCAGGGGTTAAAATTAATAATACTTTTCTTTGCAGCCACAAAGTTAATGCAACTGATATTAATTATTGTCTAACAGGCGTTTACAAGTTTTTAAAATTCCTTTGAAAAGTAAAAAAAAATTGAAAACTATTACTCAATCCAAATAAAAATAAAACTTTATGGAAAAGAAGATTAAGGAATTTGATTTGTAATTAGGGCATTACAAAACAAATTCAATGATGTTTGACTTAAATCAAAGTTATTCTGCATTTATTATCAATTGCAAACTTTTGTTTGAATAATATTTTATTTTATTGTAATGGACTGCAAAAGGTGGAATATTGTACGAAATAAATTTATGGAAGAACCATTGCTCATAGTAACAAAAAAACACTCATGACAACTGATCAATGTAGTCCTAATGGAAATTTGTGTTTTCTTGCTAAATTGGAAAGCCTGTTGTGGGCTGTCTTGTAACAATATTGTGTGAAACGAATTTGTGTACCGAAGGCTAGATGGATGAAATGCACGAATGGCAGCAACCTGAACCCCCAGATCCCATGGAGAGGAGAGTTGAGCGATGCTTCTCAAGGAAATTTGATGTGGACAAGAAATTACTGCAGGATATCAAGAAAGATTTTGCTATAACTGCAGCAAATGTCACCTCTCCTTTGCAGAAGAATGAGACTTGTTTAGAGCAAAAGGTGTCAGCCTAACCCTTCAAAGTACTATGTCCTATACCTACAGTAATGCTTGAGAGTTGACAGTTCTTTTGAGCATAACATATGTAAGTATACCGTGAAGTCCCTAATAATAGTATAGAGCAGAATAGTGGTACAGGGTGGAAAAATCTTTCAAAATTAATAATAGTATAGAATGGAATAGTAGTGTAGGATAGAAAGATTTCAGATACAAGTTTGTAAAATAAACCGTAATATTAATAAAAAAAAGTATGAAATAACTTTTTTCCTGGAGATGGGTGCTGCTTCTTGTCAAAAATGAGGATTGACAAATGAAAACATTGAGCATTGTGTCCCAGAAGAAGAATATTGATAGTCTGAAAACCTGCAGTAGAGATGCTTGGTTTCCGAAACCCAGAAATTACTAATAGTACAGTCCCAAATAAGGCCCATATAGAGTCGAAATTTAGTCAAAAACAAATAATAGTACATACTGTATATTATTATTAAGGACTTCAGAGTATTATATACAGGGTTCCTTTGGCTCAGGACTTCACAAATTTAAGACCTTTTTAAGCCTTTTTAATGACAAACATTCATAAAATTCAAGACCTATCTGATTAAGTCACATGGCTTGAAAATTGTACCCAGGCTTCTCAAACTGACTTGCATGCTCAGCATAAAGGAATAAACAAACAAGATGCATTGTTTGTCCAATTGAGTGACACAAAACTCGGTGAGTATCCCAAGAATATATAAAAAGGCAAAAGCTATTGAGTAACTCAATGATTTTTTTTTCAATTACTGTAATTTCTGGGTGATTGCCCGCATAGCAGATTACCAACACCACTCAATTTGGCCACAAAAAGAAAAGTAAATGAGCAGATTACCTGTACCGGTAGATAACCTGCACTCGAAAACAAAAGAAAATATTTGAAAGAGTTAGAAAACTTACAAATTTGAGGCGATTTAAAAATGCTTCAAAAGGGGTCTCTCCTCCCAAAATTTCATTTAAAAAGCATAAAATTTCCATGTTATTAAGCTGCCAATTCAATGGAAAATGAACTCCTCTATCTATTCACAATCTCCTTACTTTTAGGACAAGTTTCATATCCAATTTAGTGAAGTTTTCGACTTCACTTGGTTGCATTTTGGCATTACATCCTGCTGTCATAATCAATTTTTGTTAAGTTAAAGAGAGGCTGGGGCGAGTGCTGGATGGGTCAAATTGAGCAGATTCATGAGATATTTATTTAATGCAAGCTTTAATACAAAAGGCCTAAGAAATAGTTTGAAACAGGAATATACTCTCTTACTCATGACTGTACTGGATTAGTTCACTGATATTCTTGTAAGTGTTTTATTTATACACGTGCTGGAAGTCACTTTTCTAACTGTGCTGCATCATGAATGAAATGAATCGAAAAGTTTCAGTATGATCATGAATCAGATGCCTTTGAAAGGTGAAAACGCTTGAAGTTATGAAATTGACATGAACAGTGAAAAAACAACGAAAAATTCTTTTTATGTTCATCCAATTTACTGGATGAGTTAAATACATACTAAAATTTAGAAATTATCGCATTACCCGCACCTCCGTATTACCCACAGCAAAATCTAAATACAGAAAAATTAACATATTCTCTGCGGGTAATCACCCAGAAATTATGGTAAGACCTCAAGGATTAACTTTACCAAGTTTATGACCTTTTTAAGGCCTCAAATTTGCAATGAGACTCAAAATGACTTTTAGTGACTTTAAGTGTCCCAGGGAATGCCTGATATAAATATACATATTACTACTTAGTCAATCAATTAGGACTTAATACTCCTCTCAAAAGAGTGCCCTAATTGAAACCATGACTTTAACTTGATGAACAGTTTACAAATATTGTATTATAGTTAAAATGGACCATGCTTTGAACACTGACATCTTGACATTACCATCAAATCAAGATAAAGGATGTTGTCAGGATGGCAACAAAATCTAGTCTACTTTTGCTTGTACCTATATGTATTTATCATGATTTGAGGTGTTTTTTCCAAGCACAAGCGTAAGCAGAAATTGTAACTTCAAAAGATGCACGATTGAGCTTACATCAACACTGAAGTTTATAAGTTTATAAGTTTATAAGTCTAAAGATGACACGACAATCACCTGCAAGAAAAATTAAACATCTCTACCTTTCAGCTTTTTTGTTTGTGTCTACAAAGACTGATAACTCGTTGGATGCGTTTGTAATTGCAGAGTGTGGTTATCTGGCTGAAATATCAAAATAAGAACTGACCAGACACCGAGATTTATCTTATAGAAAGGTCAACACGACAACGAGTTTACACGACAACAACGATCTGCATCAATTGATCCAAAATCGCTACTTCTCCAAAAGACTTACGACGTAAACAAGCAAAAGGGAAAGCTAAATAAGCTGATCTCACAAGAACAAAAGCATGTCTGCAGGCTGATCAAAGGCCTTTTGGTGCGTGGCTCACAGGCTGGGATGACTGTTACTGTTAGAATTGGACAATGTACTTGGAAGCATACAGTTTATACTGTTCAAAATAAATCAACCTCTGATGGATTTTTTGTTCAATCTGAAATCAGGTTACGTTACCTACCGCCCATATACTGTGTTGGAGGATCCATTATTTAGTAAAAAGCACGGAAAGATATAATAACTCTTTGATGGAGGAATCACCGGAAAAGTTGATATCAAATGAAGCTGGTCTCGAGTACGCTTGCGCAGTCACAGGTGACGTCAGCTTAGCTAACGTGGCAGAAGTTCCATCACATTCAAGCGGGAAGGGAAAAATGTCTGAAAAGCAGAGTAAAAAGACACCTAAACAGGGAGAAAAAGAGAAAAGAATTGAGAAAGTTGAAAACGCTGTAAGGTCAGAAACATTTTCATGGTGGGTGATTTTATTTGCATAATTATTAGCTGCGCGGAAATTGGTCCAGCCGCGTAATGCACCCTTTGGAAAACCGTGTCACAGCAGACCAAAATGGCACGTACATCTTGTCACTGTCACCAATGCGCTGCATTTTGAAATGATACATTGTTATTGCAGATGCGAACCAAATCAGGTTTTTTAAACAAAAGATATACATTTATAAAGTCTAAATCTTTTTGCATTCCTTTGGATCGTGCCGAGTCCAGTAGGGGCGCATTTGTTTAACATGAGGGGGGAGGAGAGAGTGGGTAATGTTTCAGTGTTCACTGTTGATTCATACAAATTTTCACATGTAAGCAAAGATACACGATACAGCTGTAAAGATAATGTTAATACAAATATACTTAAAAATTTCACTATGAATTGTGACAGTGTTATACCGAGTGCTTACTACTCTGAAGTCCTTAATAATAGTATATATGTACTAACATATATTTTTGACTAAATTTCCACTCTATATGGGCCTTATTTGGGACTATACTTTATTACTAGAAAGAGTCGTCACTATAGCTGCCCCTGCTTTTGATAACTTGTATATGGGATGTGTATTGAATATAAATACTGTGCATATGACAGTTGAAAAATTAACGTTTCAAGCATTTTATTGAAGTTAACATCCATGTAAGTAGTTGACATATTTATCTGTAAATTTGAAAATGAAATCTATTACAAGCATATAGTATTGTATTGATAATTCATAAGTGCCCTCTTCGAATTATAACCACCGGCTTGTTTATTGAGAGTGACATATTCAAAGAAAATTAATATAACAAACTTTATATCTCTTTCTGACAGTATCGATGCAACTCTGAGTTTTCAGTGTTTCAAGCGTTTGAGTTGAAATTCATTAATATTTGCGACCCATTGCTGATTTGTGTCTGACAAGCCAAATTTATTCAGTACTGTTTATTATGCTTTTCAGTTCAAAGAAATCACTGAAGTGCAAATTATTCACCTTAAAATGCTTCTCGAAGATGGTGAAACACAAACTTGTAGATATAGATGCAAGACCTTTGAGTGCTGCAAGATGGTGAAGCTCAAAGGTGACAAAAGTTGCAAGTACCTGACACCACCGTGTGCACTTGCTAAAATATTACCCAAGACTACCGTGCACGTCTAGTTGCGTCAAATCGAGAATGTTTCGCCCACTACAAACACATTTCTTACTTTTTCAATAAATATTCTTTGTCCTTGTATGTATACACCCGGGGTATCCTAGGGTGCTTCCTTGGCCAAAACCCTGCAGGGGCAATTAATTTCTGGGTTTTGGAAGCCAAGCATCTCCACAGCAGGTTTTCAGACTTTCAATATTCTTCTTCTGTGACATAATGCTCTGAGTGTTTACATTTGTCAATCCTTTCGTTTTGACAAGAAGCGGCACACATCTCCAAGAAAAAAAGTGATTTCATACTTTTTTCATCAATATTACAATTTGTTTTACAAACTTGTATTTGAAATCTTTCCACCCTATACTACTATTCCATTCTATATTATTTTTAATTTTGAAAGATTTTTCCACCCTGTACCACTATTCTGCTCTATACTATTATTGGGGACTTCTGAGTAATACTCTAATTATGCTGAATTTTCAAGAAAAGAAAAGCAGAGCAGAGTTCTGCCTAGTATATGTTTTGACCTAAAAAAAACAACAACAACAACTTTATTTTTAGTACTCAGATGGTAGAGGTTACAATATAAGTAGAAAAGGCAAGAGGTATTACAATTTTAGAGAGTAGAGTACAAGCTACTTAGAAATAGGTAAACTAATCAAGTGAAGTAGCCAGTTCTTAAAAACTCTCACATTAATGCACTTGATTTAAATGTTTTTGTACATAGCATTTTTAATTGGTCATGAGTTTACAATTCAAAAGTTACAACATATATATAAAGAGTGATATAATTGTAATATTATCTCTTCACTCAGGTCTGGAATTTGTAGTACTTGTATCACAATTCTCCTCATCGTTTTTGTTGTTCTTATGGTGATGTTATGGCTCCTTCCATCGCCCATTGAACCAATTGCCTATAGGTTTGTGTATTTATCTGCTAAATAGTAATTTTTATATGTAGGTGTTCACCGATTAAAAAAAGGTACAACACATTAGTGATACAAAATCACTTGACAATAGCAATAGACATGGTAAAATGTGGTACAATTTTTTGTCTTGAAAATTAGCACTTTAGTGCCATATTTGTTAATGGCACTTTTCTCCAATCCATCAACTTCAGTCGTCTGTGGCACCGAAAGTGTTTAAATCAATGAAATTTAGAAATGATGTACTTATCAACATAAGTTGACAATGGTGCCTTTCCAAGCCATCCATTTCAGTTGTTTATGATGCCAAAAGAGCTAAACTTGATGATTTGTATGTGATAGTATTTTGGTTACACAATCATTATTAGTTGCTCAGAAATTACGAAATTGTTCCAGTCACATATCTGGCCTGTACTTTGGAAGTTGTGTAACAGCATGTAGGCCAAAATGGCACATTTCTTGATGCTGTCACAGATGGGCTGCATATTGTAATATTGCAGTCTGATGTGAACTGTGAACCATGAGCTGTAATGCAGAAGAAGTACTACAGTATGTTCTTTTTTTGTTTTGCTACATCAGCTATCCTGAACCACTCCCTGTGTTAGAGGGTGTATTGGCACCAAATGAGAAACTCAGGAAGGCTGAAAAACTCTTTAAAGATAAGCTGAAAGGACCAGAATCCCTAGCATTTGATAGCTCAGGTACGAGTTGAAGTGTCTCCATTCTTCAAACTTTATTCTTATCATATGTAAAATCGTGGAGTGGATCAGCAACCATTTATTACTCGTTGCGCTGACATTTCATTTTGTTACAGTTTCTAAAATAATAACAACCAAATCTAATTAAAGTATACACTAATGAACAGAAAATAAAAGAACAAACTTAGTCTAATAATAATACAAATATGTTGCCTCTGCTAGTGGAATCACTCCTTGAAATTACACTCCATCTGACTCAAATCACTCTCAGCAACTTATAATCTACTTTGGCTTTTGCACCAATTTTACACTCAGTTCCAGTCTCTTTCCATTTTACACTAGTTAACAGTCTCTTCATTATCTCTCCAGAACCATTGGGAGAATTTAGCATTTCATACAAGTCACTTATGGCATTTTTGCACTAGGGTTTTCAGTTACTCTGTGCCCATGCCTATATGCACGGTTCTCAAAATGTTCCAGATGAGAAGGTTAAGGCTTCAGTGTAGGTGACTAGATGCCAATGGAGCAAGACTACCTAAGTGTTTTTTTGCAACCATGTTAACTTGGGGTAGGGGTTCCTGAGGTACAGTATGCAGTGCCTTATAAACCCCAGATACCGCAGTGCCCTCAAAGTCACCAAATGCAATAAACAGTGCTATGATATGTGTTTGGTTTCCACAAACTAAAAACTAACTTCCTCAACATAATTATGATTCGGAAATTTTCTTCTGTGCTAGTTGGTACTAAGTGATTTTGCAACATAGAGGCATCTAATCACTAGCTGGTTGGCTTTGAGATTTTTGCTTATGTACAACATGCTTGCTGCAACAGGGTATTCTGGGAGTTTGGTCATGGGGTTTTAAGGACTAGAAAATTCCACAACCAAACTCTCAGCCAACCTTGCAGCTCAGTTGGTTATAGAGCAATGCAGATCTGTTTTGTAGTGTGTGGGATCTTAGAACCTGACCAAAGTCAGAGAATACTTTCTTTTTCCTTTGAGTTGCTTCACAGGGTCCTTCTTGTTGATGCAGTAGATCAGCAAAACTTGGGTTATTCCCATTTCAAATGGCAAGACCTCACTTGAAGCTTTAATTGTGTATTAGTTTATATTTAGGTATAAATAAATTTATTATTAAATCTAATTACAATAGGCCTTGAGCATGTTTACATCAAACTAGTCAATTTCAACCCCAAGCCTCATATTCAAGAAATAGGTGAGAATTTTGAACATACAAACCATGTTAAAGAAGGTATTCTTTTCATTTGTAAACGTTTTGGAATTTGACTTATGAAAATATTCACACTTTTGTGATTTGAAAGCAAGGCTTGGGGGTGTTTGGCATACACATTCATAAGGCCTATTCTCTACATGTTGTCATTGCAGGTGTATTACATACTGGTCTGGCAGATGGTAGAATTGTAAAGATTGTAAATGATGAAATAATAGAAGTTGTTCGAACTGGCAAACCTGGTCCCTGTGGTAAGATATTTTTTGGTCCAACTAACTGAAGGTATTTCAATAGGGAAATCACTTCACGTTCAACACACATACAAATACACCAACTTCTTAACTGCTGTCTGGCTTTTGCCCTTAGTCAATTAGGAATTTGAGTAGTGGATTCTTGAAAAAATATATTCATCATCTTAAATTTTATTTATTTTATTTATTTAAGAAATGTCTTACTTTCATGTCTCTCTATACAAAGACTGGCACATAATTATCTTTCTTTTTCAAAGTGTTAAGTGGATGAGTCTTTGACTCCCCCTAGACAGGACACTAATCCATTGCAGGTTAACCCCCAGCTTAAGCTGCTACTCATTTGTGCAACTGAGTTGACTGGTACAAGTTGGGTAAAGTGTCTTGCTCAATGACATAACATGGTCTGATTGGTCTTGAAACTGCAACCTTAGGATTAGGACTCAAACTTGCTAACAGCTCAACCACTGTGTCGCCAGCATTTCTCTCTTTGTCATCCACTTAATTTTCTAAATTAATCTTTCTTCTGTTTGGATTCTCAGTGACCTATCTTGGCCTTGGCCCTCATCACAGAGACCCTTCTATCATAACATACTGTAGATGTTACAATAAATCAATAAATTTGTTTGTTAATTCAATGAAGATTCTGATGCAATAATTTGCTCAAGATATATTATCTATTTTAATTGTTTAGCTGTTTGTAAGTTTTTTTTTTTATAATTGTTTAGTTAAAATAGTTCCTGTTGCAAGAAGAAAAGCATGTAAAATTTATTTCTTGAGTATACCATGTAAAAAACATGAGGCACTAGTTAATGATTTGAATAACACTGAACTTGTATGCTTTAAGGCTTACCAGAACAAGAGAAAGACTGTGGCAGGCCTTTAGGAATGAGGTTTGATAGATATGGAACAAATCTCTTTGTGGCCGATGCATATGGTGGTTTGTTAGAAGTAAACCCAAAGGCGCGAACTGTCAGTTCCATTGTTTCCTCCAAGCCAGGTGTTGACGGAGTGCCATTGATGTTTGTAAATGACCTAGACATAGGAAGAGATGGGACAATTTACTTCACTGATTCAAGCTCTAAGTGGCAGCGGAGGTACAATCGTTATAGTGTCCTTGAAGGTGACAGCACTGGCAGGCTTATGGCTTATTATCCAAGGAGTGGAGAAGTTGAGGTTCTAGTCGATAACCTTCAGTTTGCTAATGGAGTCCAGTTGTCACCAGAGGGTGATTTCATCCTTGTTGTGGAAACAACAGCAGCAAGAATAATGAAGTATGTAAAGTCAATATTAATTTTCTATTGTCCAGGGCTTTCTTTAATAGCATTTTGAAGTACCAGATGCAGTGGTTCATCTGGCAGATGATGCAAATTTTTAAAACTTGACACTCTAAAATACAGTATTCTGCATATCTCTGGCAGGAATTAGCTAACCAGGAATGTCTTTTGAGAACCAAAAAGACGAGCTCACAGTTAAAGGGTCTTGCTCAAGGACGCAACACAGTTGTCTAACTGGCACTCAAACTCATGACCCTAGGATTATGAATTGAACATGTTAACTGCTTGGCCACAGTGAGCCAAAGTTATGGTAGTTTTTATGCAACAATAATGTTTATTTGATACTTGCAGATACCACCTCAAAGGCGAGCATGAAGGAAAGTTTGAGGTTTTTGCTGAGAATTTACCAGGTCTTCCTGACAATATTCGTCCAAGTAGCCAAGGAGGATACTGGGTTGGCATGGCGACCTGTCGAAAGGCACCTTTTGCTTTGTTAGACTTTTTGGCACCCCATCCATGGGTTAGGAAACTTATTACAAAGGTTTGTCCACTTTTGTATCATTTTTTACGAGTAGAGAAGGTGGGTAGTTAGCTAAAAGCTAAATTCTCTTGAGCCTAAGTGGCTCATAGGGCCAGCGCCTATCTCCAGTTTCTGTAGTGTTAAGTGGATGAGAGTCTTTGATTCCCCCTGGACAAAACACTTGTCCATCACAGGTTAGCCCCCAGCATAACTGGTACTCTGACATTTATACAGCTGAGTTGACTAGAACAAAGTCAGGTAAAGTGTCTTGCCCAAGGACACAACAGGGTGGTTTGACCAGGGCTCGAACTCACAACCCTAGGATTACAATTCGAACACACTCGGCCACTGCACCAATGAAGGCGGGCAGTTAGGGAGGTGTAATAATCTTGCAGAAAAACACCTTGAACCTTTAAACCAAACAAGACCACTCAGGCGATTTGTCAGACAATCCTGGCATGCCTTTTCTATCAAGTTTTATCTGTGATAGTTAGGATTTAGGCACTCGTTCCCGCCAAAGAAACTTGAATGCCATAATTCAAACGTTTTTTCCTTGTTGCAGTTCGTTTCCCAGGAGTGGATAATAAAGATGGTGCCTAAATATGGTCTAGTTCTTGAGCTTAGCGAAGAAGGCAACATCAAATCGAGTCTGCATGATGCAGGAGGAACTGTTATCAGCGAAGTCAGTGAAGTTCACGACGAACATGGAGTTCTGTACTTTGGTTCCTACCAGGCTCCGTTTTTAGCAAAGCTAAAACTCTGATTCTTGTTCTCAAAGTTTTTCCATCCTCCGAACTGAGTAACTTGTTGTCTTTGTGTATCAAAAGAAAGGTTCTTGGCAAATTGGATATTAGTTAAAAAGGAAAACCATTGAATTTTATTAACTAAGTAGAAATATTGATTGCAAAACCAAAGGTTGATTTTTATTTGCTTTTTAGAAAAAGTTTACACTATAACTTGTTTGTTTTGCTATTTGTGAAGGACATTGTGATATAGAGGATTTTACATGGTCGCTCTCCGGATACGAATTTTATCTTCTTGTGCTGAGGGCCTCTCTCACGAGTGAGCGTAAAACTCAAACCAAGCGGCCATGCAACGTTCTGTTTGTTTTATGGGCATTGATGAAATGCCTAATTAAAACACAACTTTTTTAAAAGAACTCTTTACTGAGCGCGGTGAAGATATGAATTTTTTCAGTAACAGGAAAAATCCTGGTGTTTCATTAGCATCTGTTTAATATGTAAACGAACATATTTCATAGGCTATAAATGATTTGGCATTTTCCATTTAACCGTTTGAGTACCAGTCAGTTGTCAACAATGGTTGATCTAGCTTGTTCCACGAAAAGTGTGGGCTTTAGTCGGTAAAAATTACCTGCACTGAAAAGGTTTTAAAAGATTTCCGAGTATGCATAGTTTTTAGAACTAGGATTTCTAAGAATTGTTTTTATGTTTTGATTTTTGTAAAAAGGTGCAACAATAAATCATAAAATAACTATATAAAAAAGAACGTTAAGTACGTAATATTTGTATCAACAATATTAAAAATAAAGAAATATAATATTGATTGTTGTTGATGGTATACTGTATCTGACGTACAGTTTGTAGCTTATCAAAAGTTATGAAATTTGATGTCTGCTAGATTGCCCGTATCATTGTGTAGAAAAATAGCTACTTCGAAGAATGTAAAATCGCAGCACACCAACGTGTTATATATCTCCAAGGACCAGCTGTATTTGAACAGCTTTGCCCTGATAGAATCTTTGTAAGCTTGTATTCAAAGGTGGCTTGTGTTCTCTCAAGCAGCACTTTTTCGAGCCAAGCTGCCCATGAGGACGACGCTTACCTCCGGTTTCTGCAGTGATGAGCGAATGTGAGTCTTTGACTCCCCTTGGACAGGACACTAATCCATCGCAGCTTGCCCCAGGTAGCAGAAGCTGGTTCTCATTTATAAAACGCCGGCGTCAACTGGAAAGTAGCCAGCGTAGCGGCTGTTCTTTATGGGAGAGACAAAAGCGAGACGCGATGGATTTGTGTCCTGTCCAAGGGGAGTCAGAGACTCGTATTCGCTCATCACTGCAGAAACCGGAGATAAGAGTCGTCCTCATGGGCAACTTGGCTCTAAAACGTGCTGC
The DNA here is from genome assembly GCA_027575215.2 of Hydrozoanthus sils. NCBI lineage: Eukaryota > Metazoa > Cnidaria > Anthozoa > Zoantharia > Hydrozoanthidae > Hydrozoanthus > Hydrozoanthus sils. Next base: position 23,347 of record JAOBRD020228908.1, read on the forward strand.
TTGAGAGAACACAAGCAGTATTTCTTGGGGAGTTTTAGAAAAAAAGGTTATTTTTAGGGGTACCAAGATAAAACAATTATAAATTTTTTTCTGCAGTTTTTTCTTGTCTTTTTCAAAATCAATGACCACTACCGGGTTAATTTTTGGGTCAAAAATTTTTATGTCTGGGTATATTTCAGGGTATTTTTCCACATTTTCCGTGGTTAAATAGAGATACAGGGGATCCCGACATTATCCTTTTTACCCCGTAATTGTATCGGTGAAAACTAACAAGGTTTAAAAACTGCTAACGCCAGGTTGACAATAGTAGCAATGGTTCGAATCTGAGAATACAATTTAAGATTTACAAGTGTTAATCTCGTTTGATGAAAGACTGAAATTGATGAATATTTACCCGTTGGTTCAATCTATGTTCCTCTCCATTTCATGGTCAGTTCAGTTGTGAAATTATTGATTAATAGTTAGTATTTTGCGCTTTTCGTGACGTTATTTGCATTTAGGCAATACAGAAGTACACTCCCCCCCGGAAAGTGGCCTCCAGTAAGACCAAGGACGGGAATGCGAGGCTAAACAAGAATGGCAGTTTTTATCAATATGTAAAGAAGAAAGCCAAGAAGAGAAAACTTTAAGGATGCACTTTAAAAACGAAAAATGATAATCTTCAAACACAATTGAAAGACAAATTACAAATCGATGAGAAATGTATTTTTGACAAGCAACATAGGTACCTACCAAAACCCCCAGCCCTCTCTCCTCTCCTTCTCCTTTAGCGTTCCCGTTTGAAGCAGCTATTTTGATACACTTCCTATAAAAGCTGAAAACTTTATTTGTACAATTCTTACTCCTAGATTATTTATAATTCGGATACAATCCAAAATTATAGTCTCAAATTCATCATTCCATTATTGCAATACAAAATTGCGACAGTAAAAAACTTAACTTTAATGCGGAAAGTTGGAAGGAAACAAATTAAATAATAAGTCGACTTCGATAACCTCCAATGGTACTGTCATTATCTGAAGAATAGTTCTCAGCAATAACACAACTAGAGCAAAGAATTTTTACAGTTGCAAAACGTCTTAAGCTACAACAAGCTATCAAATATAACTTAGACTTCTAAAGTTATAAATAAAAGTATATTGAAACAGATCCCCAAAACATTCACACGTTTTGAACAGTCCTGATTTGTTCAAGTTGAAGCAGAGTAGCCCAGTTTACTGAGAAAATGTTATGGTATATTTTCTGTTTCCTTCGACCGTATTTTTATAAAACTACAGAAAATGGAATTGACCGGTTATCGAAAAAATCTACACGACCTTTCTGGTTTTTGTAACATCGTAAATCGAGATGAAGAATGTTTGCAGAATGGAAAATAGTAACCATTTTGCTTAAAGTGTACATATCGGAATCATAGAAATTAGACTGCTAGAATAAGAAAGGTTTTTGAAAAGGAAGAAAAACGTTCTTTCTTCATCAAAATAACTCTTTTGGTTGCTGAGATTTTAAGGTTTTTCAAATATGCAAATTACCAAAATTGTGACGGCATACTCGGGAAACCATTGGGAAGAATTACAAAACAACTGTTGTTGTTTGTGTTTCTGGTCGTGTTATAGTTAAATAATAAGTTTCAGGGCAGTGGATCTGGTATTTCAAGAAATAATTATTGTTTTGTAATTTATCCATTGGATTCCTGACTATGACATCACGACTTAGGTAATTGGTCACAAATCTGTTTCTATGAGGAAATTCAACATCTCAACCCCCATCTTTCTTCACTGCGTTACGAAACGTTACGAATTTTATTCTTTGAAAGAATTCAACACGACTTTAACATTTACTATACCCAAACCCCCATTCTACACTACTCGTCCTGCTTGTACAGTTCCGTAGGGTACTCGTTGGGATATTTCTTAATGTGCTCCATGCACTCTTTAAAC
>JAOBRD020229010.1:0-25281 GCA_027575215.2 Hydrozoanthus sils
AGCATCAACTTTGTGATGCTCAGACGAAGGGCTAACGCTCGGAACGTCAGCTTTTCCCATCATCTCACGGCGACGATAATTTATTTATCATATAATACTTCTAGTTTATATTACTCGCCGACGCATTCAATAGTTTTTTTAAAAACTATATACTAAAAGTATTAGAGACTTTTAGATTCGGCAACACGCCGAGTTTTTTCAAATTTCGTTGTAAACAAGACAAAGAGATTTTTGAAGCATAACGGAATGGTGTGATTCTTCGCACGAGCAGTCTGACGAATGGGAAAAACTCGTACCCGTACTCGCTGTCGTATCTAAAGATCTTTTTTATCGAATTGCTTCTGTAGAAACATCAACGTGCAGCGTCTCAACTTCACCACATTTTTTGCTCAGAAGTTTGATTGGATTAAACAATATAATGTTCATGTAGCCACATTTTGTGTTCTACGGCAACGTAACAGCAAATACAGTTAAATGCCTCAGTTGTCAGATACTAGGTCTAAACGTAACTAACAAATGTTATTCTTAAGTTGTTTTTTGTCTTGTCTTGACAGTGGAGTGCTGTAGGACGCTGTATAAACGTCATGTTGGATTGTGTGCAGTAAGTATACATTCAGTGTTTTCCTGTTCTATATTATATTACTCCCCTAGGTAATTCAAGCTGATAGGAACGAAGAACCCGTCTCCCTTTCAATCTTTTGATCCAAATGAAATCTATGGAAATTAGGCAGCAATATTGATATAACTGGAATAACATCTAAAATTTCAGATCAGAGCAAACTGGGAATAAAACAGCATAACGCATGTTTCTAGACACTAATAAAAATCTTGGGCCGAAAATGTGTGTATTTGGATGGGTCCTAGCCTAAGCCTAGGACGATTTGCAATACAATAAACTTAAACTTACAAGTGAGCAGCATGCAGCTAGTTGCCAAGGATGTTACAGTAGTAGACAGCTACTTCGCTTTTGTTGAGCTCGTCAGCACTGCACTTGCAGGCCACTAAAAAGGGACACAAGGTATTTGTAACCATAGATCTCCTAAAACTACAGTCACCACATTGTAGATGTGGGACTTTGTTGGTATCTGAGCTGCGCACACGTAGTTGAGTTTATCATTTTTTAATCTTCTTAGGAAAAAGCCTGAGACGTATTTGAATGTTGGAGTTATTTGGCCGAGGTATTTGTTAATAAAGTTGAACTGGGCGTGGACCATTTTTTGTGGATGGGATGGAAGAGTATCTCCAGTGTTTACATTGTGGCAACAAGGTGTCACATTTACAATGCCGTGGTAGAGGTTTAAAAAAAACCTACATTTAAAAGTCCACCATAGGAGTTATGGCTGTTGGATAACAGGATACTTTTTTCGCTTTTAAGCGGCGTGCCTGTGCAGTGCTAACAAGCTTAAGGTTAGAGCGAAACAGCTCTCCACTGCTCCTACTTCCTTGGTACATAAGCTGCTCACACGTAGTTGAGTTTAGTTTTTTGTAAATCTTCCTAGGCTTTTGGAAAGAGCCAGAGACATTTTTAATTCACGGTGTGTGGAAGAATATCTCCAGTTCAACTAGTACGTTGTGCTAACATCGCGGCAACAAGGTCCCTCTTTTGCAATGCAATGCGGACGAGCTCTAATGAGAGTGCGACAGCTCTCCACTGTTGCTCCACTGGCACCTAAGCTGCGCACACGTATTTGAGTTTATTAACTCAAAGCATGGATAATGGATAAAAATAAATCACTTTAACGCTTCTACCTGTCTAATCTTTTTTCTTTTAGTAAACAGTTCGCAGCCGTAGAAGATAAAGATATGATATGTGACGTAACCCAAATGGGTTTGAGACTTGTGGCGCAGATAGGACTGGTAGCCAAGTTCTCTCGCTTTAAGCTTCTTTTTGATGGTTTTCGACTTGTGTCGGAGCTAATTTCGATTTGCCGGAATCAAGTCCCAATAGCCGATGGTGTCGACAAAACGTTTGAAGAGACTTTGCACGGCAAATTCACAATGACAATGGTTAGAATAATTCTAAGACAACTGAAAGAAAACTTGCCCTCAAAGATTTATAGCGACGATAAGAGTTCCATAATCAACGAACTTACGGTAAGGCCTTAATCTTTCTACATGATACCAAATTCATAATATATTAGTACATAACATAAACTGTAAATACTTCGCTTTGGCATCGAAATGCGATGTATTTCGATTCCTTTTCATGTTTAATTACCATCCAAGTACCCTCACCTACTTATCACCTTTATTTGCATCTTCCTTAAGTTTGATATGAAATTAGGCAAAATATATTTTTTTCTTTTTCGATCCTCTCCATCGGTTTCGTTGTCTTTCTTTTCACTTGCGTATCCTCTATTTCATGATTTATCTAATTAGTAGTTCATCTTCTCTGTGCGACTCTCTAAGACAATATGTGTACTTTTTATTTATTGTTTTATAGAATAACCGTTTTAAATAGATTTTGGCATCCAATATACTTTTGCACGGTTCTTTTTTGTTAATGACTTTCTATACTCGAGTTGGTAGGAATTGGATTGTTGCGAAGGTTTAAAGCTCAATGAAAAGCATTCTTTGCCGATTTCTTCCTCATTTTTCAGCCGTCCCTGCCACTTCTCTCGTCAGATTTCATTACACTCTTCTATACCCCTGCACACTTTAACTTCTTTCCGATGTTTCTGTTTTGTACTTACTCGTTGTTCTTGGTATCCGTCATGGTTAGTTGTGGATATTTCAGCTGTAGTGCAAATCCGAGCTCAGTTGAATACTTTTTGGCACCTTTTACCAATCTTCGATCTGTCTGTTTTCTCAATAGATTTGGTCTGATCTCTTATCACTGAAATGGAGAGCCGAGGATTGCGGTAACATCTACCAGCATCACTTAAAACAGGCGTTTAAGTCAGAACGGTTGGAGCAGGTTTGAGCACATCTTATAACGTAACTTGTTCTTGTAGCTTAATCATCCACCAGCCAATTTCCAGTTGTAGGAGTGAGACTTAAAGGTTGGGTTACCAATGGCCGCATTAAAGCAAGATGCTTATCAAGACACTGATTAGTTTATCTAAATTATTCTGAACTCATGCTGAAGTGGAAGAGTTTCTGCAGTAATACTGCTAAGTCGCAAAACTTGCTTCCGCTTTTTGAATGAAGTTGAGACACTAGGACATTTCAATCTTTTTTTGAGACATTTCTAACTCAGAAACCAGTTATACACATTATTAGCAAATTGTAAACTCTGAGCACCTTGAATTTTTCTCAGTTAGTGTAAGTTGAATTGGCCGTTGTTATTAAAATGCTTATTGTAAGGCACTGTTTTCATTTTTTTTGAGACGAACTTCACACCTACACTAATATAAATTCTCAAAACAAACTAATTGAAAGGGTGCTTGCACGGCATCTGCTCTGGCCGTGGAACATTAATCGGCAATTAGATATAATATATATGGGAATGGGGGGATAATTAAACGAGGCTAGATCTAAGTTAATGAACAAAACATCTTCTATCTCGTGTGCATTTTTTACTAATGTTTCTGTCACTTTTGTACCTAGACCTATGTAGAACAACTTGTGGACATAGTGTCAACAATAGACCTCTCGAAATGTTGCAATGTTGTTCAGGAAACGATTTTTGCAGCAGTTTCCAACAAAATTCAACAAATCACTCCGGTAAGTGAGGCTAAATGTTCATGATTGAAAATATCTCCATATTGCATTTGATGTAGCACCAAACAAATTATGCAAATAAATCTTGATGCAAAAGTCAAATTTCCATGACTTGTTACTTTTTATTCGAGACATCATTTATTTTGGAAGAATTGTTTTTGTTGTCACAAGCTGCTTTTCTCGGAAGAAAAGAACTGCCGAAACCCTAACGGTAATCGAACCCATGATCCTCAGATTACTGGTCACACGCTCTACCTACTGAGCTACAGGAACCCATGACCCTCTGATTACCAGTCAGACACTCTACCCACTGAGCTACAAGAACCTATGATCCTCTTGATTACTGGTCAGACGCTCTACCCACTGAGCAACAGGAACTCATGATCCTCTGATTACCGGTCAGAAGCTCTACCCACTGAGCTACAAAAACCCATGATCCTCTGATTACTGGTCACACGCTCTACCTACTGAGCTACAGGAACCCATGACCCTCTGATTACCGGCCAGACGCTCTACCAACTGAGCCACAGGAACTCATGCCCTCTGATTACCGGTTAGACGCTCTACCTACTGAGCTACAAGAACCCATGATCCTCTTATTACTGGTCACACGCTCTACCTACTGAGCTACAGGAACCCATGACCCTCTGATTACTGGTCAGACGCTATACCACTGAGCTACAGGAACCCATGACCCTCTGATTACCGGCCAGACGCTCTATTCACTGAGCTACAGGAACTCATGACCCTCTGATTACTGGCCAGACGCTCTATCCACTGAGCTACAGGAACTCATGACCCTCTGATTACCGGTCACACGCTCTACCTACTGAGCTACAGGAACCCATGACCCTCTGATTACTGGCCAGACGCTCTATCCACTGAGCTACAGGAACTCATGACCCTCTGATTACCGGTCACACGCTCTACCTACTGAGCTACAGGAACCCATGACCCTCTGATTACTGGCCAGACGCTCTATCCACTGAGCTACAGGAACTCATGACCCTCTGATTACCGGTCACACGCTCTACCCACTGAGCCACAGAAACCCACGATCCTCTTATTACCGGTCAGACGCTCTACCTACTGAGCTACAAGAACCCATGATCCTCTCTTTACTGTTCACACGCTCTACCTACTGAGCTACAGGAACCCATGACCCTCTGATTACTGGTCAGACGCTATACCCACTGAGCTACAGGAACTGATGACCCTCTTATTACTCTTCAGACGCTCTACCACGAGCCACAAGAACTCATGACCATCTAATTACTGGTCAGACGCTCTACCACTGTGCCACAGGAACTCATGACCCCCAGATTACTGGTCAGATGCCCTACAACTGAGTTACAGGAACCCATGACCTTATGATTACCGGTCACACGCTCTACCCACTGAGCTACAGAAATCCATGACCTTCTGATTACCGGTCAGACGCTCTACCCACTGAGCTACAAGAAGCCATGACCCTCTTATTACCGGTCACACGCTCTACCCACTGAGCTACAGGAACTCATATGAGGAAAAGATTACCTAACTTGTTTCTATGAATGTAACAGCGGGTTTATGAGAGGGTCGATTCTTTCACAGTATTTATCCAGCTGACAAAACTTTGCACTAAAGCATTTTTTTTTTGTGTTTTCTTAGACGCTAGATTCAGCAAAGGCTTTTGAAGGGGAATCATACCATAAGCCCGGGACACACTAGGCGATTTTGTACGCCAACCACAGCGAATATGATCGCCAGCGAAACGTGGCGTATCTGACTTGCAGGATATGGGCGAATTTATACACCAGTCGCTGCGATCAGCGAAATTTGCTATCGCAGTAGGTGACACACTAAACGAATTTGAGCGACGTAAGATCGACGTAAAAAAACGCCTTGTGTGTCCCCGGCTATAATGATAAAGTTCAAAGTACTAACAGTAACGTAGTAAATTCCTGTAGGACTTCATAGGCTTAATAGCATGCCTTTGGCTTCGTAGTTTTCATCGTCATCTTGTAGTTCGCAATGGAGCTAGTAATGACAAAAGCGAAGGCAGTAACAACTGCTCTTGTGTGACCAATGTTCCTACACCTATAAAAAAAAGGGCTTCAAATGTTTTGATTTTTTTATGGGTGCTCTTAAATCTTTTATCTAGACATCAGAAAACACGTTCTTTAAATTACTGTGTTAGTGCGGTAATATCAAAACAATAATTCAGACAAGTGTATTGCTCCTCAACATTTTTTATTCTTCGTGCCAATAAACAGGATGGAAGCGAAGAGAAGTGGATTTTTCATATCCTTGTGAAATGGGGTTTGGGTTCTACTAGTGTAGTCCGGTGTGTGGACATGTTACAGCTTATTCTGCGCTTATCGTGGTCAAGAGCTGATGGTCGTCATGGCAACTCCAGTACTCGTGTTTTGAAGCATGTTCTTGACTGGGAATTATGGCCCAACTACCTAGAAGTGTTTGGTACGTTATTGAATGTTGCAGTAAATTTTTGCGCACCAAAGAAAACAAATGGTTGCTTTGAAAGGGATTCATATCGTCGTCGCAAACTTTTTTTTTCTGAGTCCCAAATAAAAGGATTCGAAGCTAACACCCTCTGATTAACGGTCAGTCTACACTTTACCCAATGAACTGCAGGAACTCATCTAGGGAACAAGTAACTTAACTCGGTTCTGTAGACGGACAACAAGCCAGTCTTGTTCTTTGATAATACAATTCAATGCTAGTCGCAGGTTTTTGCTCGACATTAGGGTTCCATAGACATCTGAAATAGACATGGACGAATTACAGTTGTTCATCATAAATACTGTAGTCTCTGTGTGCGAATAGGGGTATTTGTATCCTTTTCATTGTTCGATTCTGTCTCACAAATGGTAAACTTTAATTTTTAAATTTCGTCTGTTTTACTAGCTGCCTGCTGGAAGAGGGAAAACGTTATTAGTGAGATTTAGCACCACGTATACGTGAGACGGCAAACGTCAATTTGCCGTCAGCTGTTTGCCGTTGTTTGTCTTGTTTTTTCTTTTTTGGTTTTAGCTTCACGTTGACGTGAGCTTCACGCGAAAACACGCGGGCGACTCGGATTAGAATGGAAACTTGTGTCAAGTAAATTAAAAAGCAATTAAAATCGTATTCTGAAGGTACATATTAGCAAAGAAAAAAAGGTTTTTTACTGTTTGTATGTCACAACTAACAATTGTTTGATTCCCGTTGATGAAGATTGCCGTTTGGCACTATCTGAACAATTTGTTGTGTTGTTTATTCAATTTAGCTAACTGTACATTTAAAAGAATAACATCTCGTTACCTTTTATCTATTTTCATGCTTGATAAAAGATCAAAAAATCTCACGTAAATATCAAGCGCGAAAACCCTTACTTGGCGTACGTACGGCAAACGTGAAACGGCAGACGCGAGAAAATCTTGCTAACGTGATCACATTTCACGTTCGCGTCTCGCGTATACGCGAAGCTAAATCTCCTTATTGACTAGCGTGCTACATCCAAACCCCAGATATTCACGTGAGAGAATATAACAACAGATGTACTCATCAGTTTGTTACATTCAGTGTTACACAATTATGCACGCGATTGAAAATTAGCGTTGATTTTGTTATTGCTAGTTTGGCAATAAACTAACAGAGTTGTTCTCAAATTGTACAGGAGCTGGCTCCAACTATTACCGGATGCTTAGCAAAGATGGTAAGAAAGTTATCGACGCTGCCATTTTCGCTGTTAAGACAACGGCCGAACAGCTAGAGAGCGGAACAGCTTTAGTAAATATACTATGGCTTGTTCAATCTCATAGCAAGCAGTTTGAGCGTGTTTGCAAAATTGTTTGCACAAACAAAAGTCAGTGTGCCATCTCTTTAGAAAACGTCTTGCAAAAGAGATTGGAAGATTATTTAATGTTTGAAGAAATGCAGACAAAGCTTGACAATCTCATTAAGTTTTGCAGTTTGGTAGTACCAAGCAGTTCGGCCTCTTTGAGAACACCGGTTAACCTTGGTCATCTTCCAGAGAAAGTAAAAATGGATGTATCTCGCTGTCCTATCAACAATCTTCAAGATCACATAGAGAAGATGGAATCCAGCGCTAAGACTATGATGAACAAACTCTATGAAGTAAGACATAGTCAGCTTTTCAAAAAATCCTGGAAAAAGTACCTTACAGCAACGCTTGAAACACCAAGAGAGGGGAAGCAACTGAGTTTACAGGAAGTTTTTGTATTTGTTTGGAAACCTGCATATGGAGAGGTATGTGGATTGCGAGATGGATTTTTGGAAGGGAGAACCATGCTGACTGTAGTAGACAGACAATTTGATTGCTTCGAGGGGCACTATGACGAACTGAAACGAGAAATGATTCAGCTGTGTGAGACGCAAAGAGAAATAGAGAGAATCCAGGGTGGTATTGTACTTTTGCAGCGATACCACAGTCTCCGGTTGTGCAGGGATGCGGCTTGCGCGATTTGGAACGTAAAAGAGGCACTCGACCTTAAAGGAGACTTCAAAGCAGTTAATCGCTTGCGAAACCAGGTATTTGGATCTGTTGAATTTATCGTGCTAGATATAATGTTCTTAAACTGGAGAAGCCTGACAAATCAAGTCTATAAATGAAAATAAGATGTCGCAGTCCATCAACCAAGTGAGTCTATTTGAAATTTAAGGTTACTACCAACTTGGAACCAACTGTTTGAAAGGGTGTAGAAAAGGACAACTGTTTGTAAGCTAGTTTCTAATCAATAAATTTTTATCTGACTCGTACTTTAACAAGCACTAGTTAACAATTTGCACAATTAGTTTTCTTTCTTTGGTAAAATTCTTTTTTTTATGTTAAACAAGGAACAGCGCTACAAAAGAGATACCTCCTTCCATATCTGACACCTTCCAAGAATTCAAATTTTAGACCAAGCGGCGGTTCAACTTCTCTCCGTGCAATAGAAACAAAGCAATTCAAAATTAACCGCGTTTAAATATTCGTAGTAATTCCTTATATATAGTAGTGGTAAAACGAAACGCAAGAAAAGTTCGTTTTGTTTAGTTCTTCGTTTTCTAATAAATTTTGTCGAAATTTTAGGGAAATTTTGTATCTTTTTCGGCGAAGTTTACACACCTGTAAGTTTTCGACCTTTTAATGTATGTTTCGTCGAAACTTTGCGTATTACGAGCACTTGCTTTTTTTTACCCTTACAGTAATTTGTTTCGTTATAATTTCCTTCTGTTTGAAACAGAAAGCAACCAAAACGAATGATTCTGAAATAATTAATCATTCTGTTCAGGCCCTTCTATTCAGGGTGGGTCCTTGTTTAAGTTCTTAGAACATGCAATTTTTGTGCTTAATGCGCTTGTGCATAAAACACTATGCTATAAAAACTAGAAAGTGTTCACGTCCCTTAGGATATCCCGAAGCGACGAACTTTTCTCGAATATTATTTCGTGCCGTCTTTGACTCTTCCGTGACGGCGAATAAGACGTCGAACAACCAAACCCGTAAAATTGTTGATCAGTCAAAGCGTTTTAACGGCTTATTGTTTTGAAATTTCGAAACAAAGAGCTATAGTAATAGAAATTTGGTAACGCCAGTAAAATCAGTTACATCTTTTTGACGTGTGGTGCTCCCAGTCTCGTCCACAGCTACTCAAGTGTAACAAGTTTCAGAGCACATTCTTTTAAACATACATTTGCACGAGTATCTTATCATTGTCGTTATTTGAGTCTCTTTTAGATAAGCAATAAGAATAGGATAATCTAGCTCTCATATTTAGCATTAAGCAAAATTTGCTTCGAGAAGCAGTGCAGCTGTTTACCAGTTTTACAACTGTGTTTACATATCTATTTTGAAGCATTTGTTTACAATCATTTTTTTTACTTTAGACTTTTTTGACTTGCAAAATCAATTTGTACGCTTAAGCCTGGCCTTTCTTTTGGGCATAACTAATTTTACTTGCATGTATACTGTAAATGTGGCCTCAAACGAACTTCTTTGATATCTCGATGTTTTCAGAAGAAACAGTTGGGTGTTCGTGGTGAGTGGGAGAGTTGTGTTACACTGATGAACCGTGCAACACCAAGAATTAAAAATGTCGCAAGGATGTCTCTCTATGCTATTTTTCGCGTGTTGAAAACAGCGGAAATAAGAAGTCATAAATTACATCAAGCGGAATCGTTTCCTTTTTTCCCTTCTAGTTCCCTTTCATTCAAATTGTCGAAAGTGCAACACTACAGGTAACTCGTGGTGTACAAGATCAGCCATTCTGTTCAATAAGTCGCATTAAACACGTGTACGCATTCCGAACTAATTTTTTTCTTTGTCAATTCTTAACTCAAACACTTTATCTTAACTTTCTCATTGGATATCATCAGAACCGGTCGATGACATCACTTTGTATCTGCTGCAAACGCCAATGACATTTTAACTATAAACTAAACGCTATAAAAGTTTAAATTTGTTAAACTATTTTCTTGGTCGAGGGAAAACAGAGTTGAAAGTTCTTCGAGAAAGGTATAACAGAAGCTTTGACCAATGGTTAACATTTCAAGGTGCAAACCTAGTTACTAATGTTTTGACTCTGTGAATGTGATAGTACCATTTTCTTTTTTATGATTTTAATATTTTCCCTCAGATGACGAATGAGTGTAAGAACTACGAGTTAAGAACGGTGGATGAAACACTCATAGAAGCAGGCCGAAAGCTCATTGGATTTACACGCATAAAGATCAATACTCTTGAGGCTGTTGTCAAGTCTAGTGAACTTATCACCTGGCTGAGAAAATCAATTAAAAGTAGGTTGCTATATTTGCCGTTGATATTGAACTTTTTATCACTTTAAAGGGAACCTGTGCATGTATTCTAAAATTATTTTTTGATATGTTTAAAAGCATCAATTTGGGATTTCGAAACTGTACTTTCTTAAAAAACTTTTTTTTGTTGATATTTTGCAAAACTAACGAAAGAAAGCACTTGTCAATCCTATGGAGGCCGTCATGTTGCGCTAATGTCTGACGTCACAACGTTAAACTGTTGATAGAATCAGCTTTATTTTCTTGTTCAGACTGTTTTGTTAATTGCATTTCTTATACAATTATCCATTAGAACAAAAAAAAAACGTTTTTCTTTTTATGCAATTTAACAAAAAAACTTACATTTCTTCGATAACAAACTGCAATTTGATTTTTTGATATCACGGATTAAACCGCGAGCGCAAAGATTTTGGCTCCCTCAGCGTTCACATTGCACGTTTTGAAAATTATCTTTAACGACACGGCAATTAGATGCTCTAAAAATTATCTTTTCTAAAATCCTAAGCAGATGGTCTTTTAAGAATTATAACTTTCTTATATATTTAAAAATATACAAGAAAATTATTTTGGATTGCAGGTTCCTTTTATGGCTGTTTTATGGCACAAACTACTGTTACCCTCTCTTAAGGCGAAAAAAGTATGGCCGACCACTTTAGTCGAGCATTGTAACAATAACGTTTATGAAGTTTACGACGTTTACGAAAGCGAATGTTGGAGTCGCCCTGACTGTTTTGGCACTTCTTGCGTATTCAGTTGATCTTAATGATTCATACTTTCACAGCAACTCCATTTTGATGTGGTTTCCAACCTTAGATTCAGTTTGTTTTTTCCAGCCTCGCTGCCCCTGGACCCCCGTATCACTTTATTGCTGCCATTTGCTTTTCTCATATTCTCAGTCAGCTGCCAACTGATTCGAGCTCTTTACAGAGAGGACTGAAATGTGATTTGGAAAAGCTCAGAAATCTTACAATCAAGAATTAGACATTAAAGATATTGCGGAAACTAAAGGACTAAACGTTACTTGGAGATTTTGGAAGTGAGAAAACAATTCTCGTGAACGAGTTCAAATTTTTAGACAAAATATACATTGATTTTATTTCCATGTCAAATACACTCTCGTTCATAACAGTTTTATAGATTGACAGCATTTACTTGTGGTAACAACTAGTCAATTAGGCTTTAGAAGATATTTTCCGTGTTTCCATACTCTGTTGGAAACACTCGGTATTGTTGAAAGAATACGAGAAAAGATTTGGATCACGAGCTGAAAACTAGTGATTCAAAATATTTTCGAGTGTTCCCCAACAATCCCAAGTGTTTCCGACAAAGTATAGAAACACGGAAAATATCTTTTGAAGCTTTTATAAAACAATAACAACTGATGACATCATTTCACATGATTTCTATCCAGATTTGGAAAATGATCAGCGGCCAATCAGAGCGCGTGTTTAATTGAATTTGTTTTATAATTAAAAACCAACTTGTTTACAATTAATAGTAGAGATTACCTTGTGTCTTTTTTTAAGTAGCATGAGCCTCTTAGGAAGCAGATTCAAAGCTTATCTGTTGCGCTTTAGACATTTGATTTGTTTTGTTTGAAAATGGGACTTACTGAGTTCTTACCAACCACCCGTTTCTAATCAATTTGCATTGTTTAGCAATCAATTGGGTAAATAAGTGGAGTTAAACCTTGTAGGAAGGCCTTTTGTAGGTGACAGTGGCGGCCGTTTCTTCAGACAATCAGTTTAAATTTACTCTTCAAATTGACTTATTTTTTCGGCCCTGAGGAACGTACGTCCAATCTGTAGAAATTGTGTGATTTTCCCAATTTAATGGCCGTAAGACACAAGTATCACTCACTGATTGGTGGATTGCTGATAAGTCTAAAATGTTCACACTATTTTGCGGACAGATTCGCAGGAGATGAAGGTCCTCGTTGATCTTGCGATGATCTCAGCTGGTGAGACTGCAATGGAGGTCGACCGTATCACGTGTTTTCACGCCAGTGGGGTAGCTTTTGCTCCGCTCATCTTCGAAATCCAAAGGCAATGCGGCTTTGACGAATTGATGCAAAGGTTTACTCCCATTTGGGAGGCTTTGAAGTCCGATCCCCTTTTACCAAAGAAGCTGGTAAGTCGTAACACTGACTGTACCAGCCATACTGTTTTGCACTTACAGCATGCAATTAAAGTGCATATGAAGTGGAAAATTTTATCATTTTAGTGGATAGATCTTGCTAAATGAGGAATAGCGTGAAAATTTTTTGTCAAAATCTTTTATGGTTCTCGAGATATTAAACATAAAGTTTTCAACTGATGACGCCATGAGAGGTTCCGACAAATTTTCATTTTTTTAAAAGCTGCTGCAAATTAATAAACTTTGGACGAATATGAGCCAAACTTTGACTAATGATCTATCTACCTCGAAATACATCAGCAGCCCGACTTTTGCTTAAATACATCCAAAGGTTATGGATTGGCAGCAGATTTCTAATAAATGCAAACTTGTCGGAACTTCTCGCGACGTCATCAGTTGAAAACTTTATGTGTTAATATCTCGAGAACCAGGAAAGATTTCGATAAATTTTTTTCACCGCTATTCCTCTTTTAGCAAGGTCTATCCCCTGAATTAACAGAAATTTTCACTTCATATTCACTTTAAAGGTAAAAATTATGAGTATGTTTTGAAAAAAAGATTTGTGTATACCAAGCTTTAAAATCTTTTTAAAGATATAATTCAAATTCGTGAAAGGTCTATAATTACAGGTAATGCGTTTCGGTTTCTCACTGGGACTCTCATAACAATAGTATGTTAGCTGGTATGTTTATAAACAAAAACAAGATTTTGTATCCCAAACTTTTATTTCTCCAAAACATGACAATTATCGATTGAAGTGTATTATATTTTCTTTACATGCTGTTGAGGTAAAACTGTTTCACCATACAGAATATTTGATATTTTGAATTGAAACTAATTCGAACTTGTGAATAATTTGTTTCTTCCCTTCCCTTCTTATTTTGAAAAAGACTTCAGAGTTTTTAGTACGCAGACATCTGAGTTTTGTTTGTTTTTATTTGTAAAATTTTCCTTTGTGAACAAATTTTCAAAATGGCCGCCTTGCTTTTTGTAAATCTTTAGGAAGAAGATTTAAACTCCTTGAAGGAAAACGCTATTCTGAAAAGCACTTTTCAAAGATAATGCAATGCATTTTGAGCAATTAAACTAATTAATGAAAGACAAAACTCCGGGTGAAAATGCTTCAGATTCCGAAACGTGCGACTGAACAAATGACAGCAAAAAATATTTTTTTGCACAAATCTTTGGCGGCAACAGCAATTTTTTCTCTTCGATGATCACCTGAGTAATTTTACTAAAACAGTTTTTCACCTCAGGATCAGGGAATATCTTCGTGTCGAATAATCCCCTCGATGTTGTCTCGAGAGCTGTTTGCCAGATATTCATTTCGCTTTCGGCGAATAAATGTTAAATAATAAGCAACGAAATAGTTAGAACTAAAACTTATTTAGATTTTCGAATAATAAATAGAGGCTTTTGGCTGTCGTAACCCAAAAAGGCTGTTTTGTCGCTAAGAATATCTGGTCCGTTTATTTAAAGTCCCTATCAAGCTTATTTTTTTAAGTTCCAGATGGAAAGTTGAACCCTTTAATAATAGTAGTTTTCGAAAATAAACTCTTTTCTCGCCGTTCCTGTTACATTTTTTAGACTTGAAGCGTGCAATGATGACGTAGCAGGAGGCATATGACGTAGCACGAGGCATGAAGCAGACGCAATCTTTTTATCTCAAAAAAATTCAATTCTGGCTACAATAGTGACATTGTTATAACTTTAATCAATAAATTATTGCTTTAAAAATATTTGAAATAAAAATTTTATGACATTTTTTAAAAGAAACGAATTTTTTTAAACAAAATCTACATAGCTGCTACGTAACAGGTTACCAGTCCCCGGCCTGCTCGGTCAAAATTTACATTCCAATCTTTTTTAGATTAAAAAGCATGCTTAGACGTGGAAATTTTCTTTGGTTATTCGATTTTTGTGTTCACAGATGACAACAGTTTTAATCTGGAACTTAAAAAAATAAACTTGGGGACTTTAATTCTCACGCTGGCTATAACAACCTCGCGCGAGGTGTTTACGTCGGCATCCACCATTGAGAGCAGTGGAAACTCCATAATCGCCTGAGTAATTTTACTCAGTTTAAAGTCAATTCTTTGTATATTATTGTTGGTAGCTTCTTTACAAAAGTTAGGCTGTTTCGTTATAGAAATAGATTCTACTTGTATATATGAGACTTAACTCTCTAGAGAAGACCACGTATAAGACTTGAAATATAGGGTTCGTGAAAACATATTTTGCTAGTATTTAAACTTCAAATTCGTGACTGCACTATTTAGGTTGATACTAGTAGGGAGATCGAGTGGTTGAAGGAAGTAAAACAATCTCATGGTTCCGTCGCTACATCGTCACTTCGACAAGCAGAAGCCATTAACGCTAGAGGTATCATTCGTGTTGGTCACCTGCCAGGATCGACTTTGTCACAGCCTAGGGATTCAACCAAGAAAACCCTCGATTCCGTCATTCACCTCTCTGTGCCTCCAAAGACGCAAAATGAAGGAAAACAGCAATTTTATTCTCTTGATGGACTTAAAGATTTGCAGAGTAAATTGATGTTGATCGCGGGAAAAGCCGCTCAAGGCAAGGCTAAGGAGGTGGAGACATTTGTTGAGGTACTAACATGATATAGCAGTAACCACGAAGACAACATAACGACGTTTACGATGATAGTGACATCTCACGTGTTTGCCTTGCTAGTCTCCGTTTAACCGTGCTATTCTCGGTTCAGACGTGCTAATCTCGTTTCAACTGTGCTAACCTCGGTTCAAATATGATAATCTCAGTTCAGTCGTGTTAATCTCGGTTCAGCCATGCTAGACTCGGCTCAGCCGTGCTAATCTCGGTTCAACTATGATAATTTCAGTTAAGCCGTGTTAATCTCGATTCAGCCATGCTAAGCTCGGCTCAGCCATGCTAATCTCGGTTCAACCATGCTAATCTCGGTGCAGCCGTGCTGGTCTCAGTTTAGCCTTGCTACTCTCGGTTCAAACGTGCTAATCTCGGTTCAGCCATGCTGAACTCGGCTCAGCCGTGCTAATCTCGGTTCAAGCATGCTAATCTCGGTGTAGTGGTGCTAGTCTCGGTTCAGCCGTGCTACTCTCGGTTCAAACGTGCTAATCTCGGTTCAGCCGTGCTACTCTCGGTTCAAACGTGCTAACCTCGGTTCAGCCGTGGTACTCTCGGTTCAGCCGTGCTTCACTCGGTTCAAACGTGCTAGTCTCAGTTCAGCCGTGCTAGTCTCGGTTCAGCCGTGCTAGTCTCGGTTCAGCCGTGCTTATCTCGGTCCAGCCGTGCTTATCTCGGTTCAGCCGTGCTTATCTCGGTTTAGCCGTGCTAGTCTCGGTTCAGCCGTGCTAGTCTCGGTTCACCCGTGCTTATCTCGGTTCGGCCGTGCTTATCTCAGTTCAGCCGTGCTTACCTCGGTTTAGCCGTGCTAATCTCGGTTCAGCCGTGCTACTCTCGGTTCAGCCGTGCTACTCTCGGTTCAGCCGTGCTAGTCTCGGTTCAGCCGTGCTAGTCTCGGTTCAAACGTGCTTCACTCGGTTCAAACGTGCTAGTCTCGGTTCAGCCGTGCTAGTCTCGGTTCAGCCGTGCTTATCTCGGTTCAGCCATGCTTATCTCGGTTCAGCCGTGCTAATCTCAGTTCAGCCGTGCTTATCTCGGTTTAGCCGTGCTAATCTCGGTTCAGCCGTGCTAGTCTCGGTTCAGCCGTGCTTATCTCGGTTAACCCGTGCTTATCTCGGTTCACCCGTGCTAATCTCGGTTCAGCCGTGCTTATCTTGGTTTAGCCGTGCTAATCTCGGTTCAGCCGTGCTAGTCTCGGTTCAGCCGTACTTATCTCGGTTCAGCCATGCTTATCTCGGTTCAGCCGTGCTAGTCTCAGTTCAGCCGTGCTTATCTCGGTTTAGCCGTGCTAATCTCGGTTCAGCCGTGCTAGTCTCGGTTCAGCCGTGCTTATCTCGGTTAACCCGTGCTTATCTCGGTTCACCCGTGCTAATCTCGGTTCAGCCGTGCTTATCTTGGTTTAGCCGTGCTAATCTCGGTTCAGCCGTGCTAGTCTCGGTTCAGCCGTGCTTATCTCGGTTCAGCCGTGCTTACCTCGGTTCAGACGTGCTTATCTCGGTTCAGCCATGCTAGTTTAGGCTCAGTTGTGTTGGTCTAGTTTCGTTCTTGCTAACAAAGCTGAACCGAGACTTGCAACGGAGACAGCAAACTCTAAAACAAACGTATTCCTTTATTATTATGTTGCTTTACAAACTTGCAAAGTAGATTTGGTTTAATGGTAAGCATCTGCTGCGTATCTTTTTTCTACGAAGCTTCAGTGCTAGCTTAAGGGTAAACTTTAGTTTCAGTTGGTTTTAAAGTCACGCTTTAAACCATGAATGACATACTAGTTACCAATCCCACTTGAATAATCTTTTCTTCAGACAATGAATGGAATATTACGACTTGCGAAGGTGTACGTTGAGCTCTGTGAGGCAGGGAATTCCGATTATCTTTATTGGAATGGAACTTATTTGCGCGAATCTGACGCTGTTACTTCAGAAGTGATTCTTAAGAGCTTAAGACAGCAAGCTGAGGAAATGGAAAAGCGACTCAAAGAGTGGCAAAATGAAATTCACACCAAGCGGAAGACCTATAGCAAGTTAAATCACTTTACAGCGCAACAGTTGCTTTTGTTGAGGAGGCAGTTGGCTTCGGTACGTAGAAACGCCCCAGCAGCGGAACGACTCCCAACGTTAGAAGTCTATAACCTCATTGAAAGCGTTCTTCCCGGTGTAAAGCCAACTAATCTTGTAGACGCCCTAGTGCGAGCTGACATATTGACAATCAAAGAAGGGCAACTTCTTAAAAAGAACTACAATAGGAGTACGAACGCCCGTCTTCTTGCACTCGAAAACTCGAAACAAAAACGGCGCACGAGTTTTGGCAGGTCAATCAAGAAAGGACACTCGACACCTGGTATTTCATCGGCTGCATCTACTTCTATAGAGCCTCCGTCTAGAGTTTTGGAGGGAAAGTCGTCACGTGGCTCAGCAGTACGTCACTCAAACATCACGCCAGAGGAATTCAAGGTATATTTTCTCCTTGAGTAAGCAGTAAGGACGGGTGTTACCAAAGTTTGCTTTTGGTCTAGAAACGGGTGTTAAAGATTTTAAGGCTGGTAGAGGAATAGAGAGAAGTTCTAAGTACTTTAATAGCCACAAAGTTCTCCTCCAATCACAGTACACGTTAGGAGCTCTAACGGGTTACTGCTCAAATGTTGACGTAGAAGAAACATGGCAACAACTTCGCTTATTAACAACTTGGGTTTAATGCTAGTTAAAGCAAAAGCTTTTGGCTCAATGGGCAGTTGTCTATCTCCGGTAGTTGCCAAGCTGCCTGTGACTACTGCTTGAAGGAACAGTATTTCATTGTGTGTAAGCCCCCTAAAAAAGTTAATATTTATGTAATCGATCAATCTTGAGTCGAATAGGTTTAGGAACTTAGGGCTTAGTTAGGACTTACTCTCACGACTTTCAGATCTGTTACAACTCGCACATGCTAACCATCAGCCACTGCTTTTTACCAACTCTTTCAGTCCCTCGCCGAGAAGGTAGAAGAAGAAGGGTATTTTGAAGAAACTGCTTTAGCAGCTGTTTTGAGTTGCGGAAACGTGAAACAGTCCGAGCTTGTTGCGTGGTGTTTAGAACATGGAAACAACCACGCCCTCGTGTCAGATTTGTACAATGAAGCGATTAAAAGCTCTCGTTATGCGAGACTCGTTGGAGAGGAAGCCACCGACAGTATCGAGGTTGACAATGAAGACATCGAGGAAACCGAAACAGAGTAAGCTCTTTTGAAAGGACTCATTCAGATAACGTAGTCTTTCTAATTACTTGAGGCATAAGATAATTAACATAACAAAACTTAAAGCTTAAGTTATTCAATCTCTTAAGGCTGAAGCGTTTTGTTTCGACTGACAAACCCTTAGCATATAAGATCTGATCTAATTTGTACTAGCACAAGCGCTAATTCTATAAGAAGCACCAAATATTAACTGTCTACAAACAAATGTAATAAACCTTGTATCACCGACAAAGACACGAGTCTTACAGCCAATCACATCACCGTCCAACCATGTTCCACAGTATCGATCAATTTCCAAATTATTCGATTCAGGAGCAAAATTAGCTTAAAATTATGGATGTCAGATTTTCACCGCGTGAAGTTTTGGAGTGCTGACGTTTTAAACGTTGAGACTCCAAAACTTTCCACGGCGGAGATTTTCTTAACAGTGTCAATTTCCTTCCTTACGGTGCCCAAGACAATTTTTAAGTCGTTGAATCTTTTAAGAAAACTTCATCGGTATCTATAAA
This sequence comes from Hydrozoanthus sils, assembly GCA_027575215.2. Lineage (NCBI taxonomy): Eukaryota > Metazoa > Cnidaria > Anthozoa > Zoantharia > Hydrozoanthidae > Hydrozoanthus > Hydrozoanthus sils. The sequence goes on from JAOBRD020229010.1 coordinate 18,957, forward strand.
ATAAATGAACACATTACATGGCCATCAGGGGATACGAATTTTTATCTTCAAGTTCCTTAAGCGCGGCCATGTAATAATACCCTCTATTTATAAAAGTTGAAAACGAAAAGTAATAAAAATTGCACAAATGGGATGAAATTGGTATAGCAGTCTTTGGCTATCAAAACGGTGTTATTGGATGCCCCGTTTCGTCGGTTTCCATGACAATGAATCACTCAATAGAAAATTTCTCAAAATATGTTTCTGATATGAAAATGCTAAGTTCAATGTTCACATCAAAACAAAACCTTTTTTTTACTTTGCTCAGAACATTATATAGTTTGCATTTTTGTTTCCAACCCTACACTAAATCATCTATGGAAATATATATTAATGACTTATTATCATTCTAGATGTCGTGGTTCTGAATCTTAAGTCAAATCCTTTTTCCGTACGAACTCTCTTTCCGTTTTATTAAAGTGCTACTGCAGCCATTTTATCATTGGTATTTTTATAGCTCTAAGGACTTTTCAAATACTTCTATTCAACTGTAAATGGATAAAAGTGCTTACCTGACCATTTTAAGTCCGTGAAATAAGCTTTCGAAATGGTGCGTTGAGTGCGAATAAAATTCAAAACATACAATGGCGATTTATGACGTCACATGGTTTGAAAGGACTCCAAGCTGCTCTATACTAGCGTTTACAGTGAACTAGTGAGTTTTTTGCTCAAACACTAGGCCACTGGCCTCAGCTCTTTGTTAATTATCAAAATATATGTTTAGGCGAAGTAGCTCTGTTTTTGTATTTAGAATAATGGTAAAAAGTTACAGCAATTTTTTCACAAGAAAATGAAATTATTTTAAACTCAGCGTTTCAGTATACACAGGTTTCCAGATGAAAAGAGAAAACAGTATCTTAGCGTGGCTTCGAAACTATTGCTAAAAGCCTTGTGTTATTAACAATCAGCTTTAAATGTTATTCTTTTGCCAATAGAATATTTGAACAAGATAAACTGGAAGTCATGGAAGACGATGCTACCTCTACCGATGACCAAAGGACCTTGTTTCATGAAACTGAGGAAGGAGTCGCTAAAGAGACCTATCTAAGCCTTGATGAGCTGGGTGTTGTCCTGTCAAACATGGCAACCAAAGGTTTAACTCTTTTATGTTCGTTATGCTCTTAAACTCGATAATTATTCATGCGATTTCAGACCAATCAGAGAGCCAGATTTGGTCAGTTGGATAAGACTTGAAACCCAATAAAGCACTCATTGGAGTGTTTGAAACAATTTCGAACACACACGTGTGTTGAATCGATTTCAAACACGTGTGAAAAATATTTCTTAACTAGCATATTCATAAACCACACAATTGCACGATGTCACATTTTAAATTTTATAAATTCCATTCCATTTATACATCATCCAAATTGAACAATTTAAATAATGTTTCTTACTTTCTAGCGCACAAGCTTACAGCAATGAACCGTACAACATTTGCTCGTCCTTTGAAATAAACTTGGATCACTTGCAACTTACATGCAGTAGCCTTTGCTTTCTCTTACGAGTGTTTCGTATACACCACAACACTTATTGAACAAATAACAACTATTGCTCACCGATCGATAATCTATTCTGTAAATAATTTTTCGGATAACTCTCACCGCTCTCTTTAGCAACTTGCTTTACTAGTAATTTCTTCGACACCTGAATAGTGCTGCAACTTTACGCTAGTCGTAATCCTTGAAAAGGCCTCCTGGCTCTCTTAGTAATTTATCTTCTTTGCATATGGTCTTCGCCTCAGTCTCTAAACCTGACAGACGACGCTCCTTCTTCGCTCATGGTCGGGCGCTAACTACCTGACCACAACTATTCATCATACATGTATAGCTGCACAACTTTCCTATCGTTTCATTTGAGAAGCCATAAAAAAAACCCACGTACTTCGTGAGTTCATGAGTTCTGTTGTGTGATGAGCACTTTTCTTTAAACATCAAGCTTATCAATGAACAATGCAATCAACGCGTCTGTTTTGATCGATTAAGAAGCTATTCCAAAGACTCGTTCTTCGTGTTTGAATGGGGATTCCAAACACCTCGAAACAATAAAAACGTTCAGCCGCTTCGCGGCCTCGTTTTTGAAATATGTTTTATTGTTTAATCGTCTCACTGTAACAAAGTAAAAAACAATGTCTAAGTTTTCTTGCTCTGGACTCTAGATTGCAATAGCTTGTTTAAGGTATGCATTTTTATCAAACACTGAACATATTCATTTATTAAAGTCCCTATAAAACTTATATTTTTAATTTCCAGATGATAAGTAGAACCCTTTATGAATAGTAATTTTCGAAAATAGAACATTTTCTCGCTGTTCCTGTTACATTTTTCAGGCTTGAAGCGTGCAGTGCTGACGTAGCAGGAGGCATGAGGCAGAGACAATCTTTCTTGTCTCAAAATATTGGATTCTAGCTACAATAGTCACATCGTTAGAACTTTAATCAATGAATTATTCCCTAGAAATTGTTTGAAATAAATTTTTTAACCTTTTTTCAACAGAATCAACCAAATCAACCCAACTCATTGCTGTATGTCACAGGTTACCATTCCCCGCCTGCTTTGCCAAAATTTACATTCCAATCTTTTTTTGCTTAAAAAGCATACTTAGACGTGGAAATTTTCTTTGCTTACTCGAATTTTTAGTTGATTAATGACAACAGTATTAATCTAAAAAGAAAAAAAAAAAGCTTTATAGGGACTTTAAAGTATCGCGTTTTGAATTTGCTTGTGGTTAAAGATGACTTAGAAAAGGTATTCACTCGCATTCTCGTCAATTTATTCTCTAAAAAGGAAAAATAATCTTAAACATATTGTTTTATGCTTGTCTTGTTTTAAAATGAACCATTTCAAGTAATGTTTCTGACTGCCTTTTTTTTCCTTTTTAGATTTAAACCGTCAGAAAAGAAATTCTGGCATACGTGGTGCGCTAAAGCTTGGAACATCCAACCGTATGCTTGTACCTGAAGGTTGTGTTGTACATTTAATTTTTTAAAGCGCAGTCTTTGTTTAAGTAAATGATCATTAGCTTAATATACATGGCGTTAAACAAAACCGAGTCTTAATAAGTTCTTTTATATTTCAGGTCTTAAAAAGGAAAGACGGCGTTTTCCGAAGTATTTAAAGTGCGGTAAACCAAACCTGTTGATTGTTCCACAAGGTAGTCTCTATACTATTTCAACTGTTACGCTATGTTCAACAAACTTTAAGCAAGAAACATTTAATGGAACTAAATTAGAGTTCAGCCTTTTGGAAAGGAAGGAGCGAGTTAACTTATCTTAAACGCCGTCAATTAAGTATTTAGTTCGAATTTAGCATCGGTTGGTTTAACAGATGAAAGTAAAAATAATAACAGCATCATTAATGTTGGGCATTTATTTACTTATTTATTTTATTTATAGACATTATCTATACAGAAACTCCAGTTCAGTATAGCTGGTTTAAATGGAGACGTGTTGACACGCTTACAATTAACAAATTTGTTTCCAGTTGTGTGTTAACAGCAATGCAATTTCTGCTTTATCGGAGTTTGGGAAAAGAAAAAAGAAAGTGAGACATTTCTTTCCTTGTTAGTCGAAGAAAGAAAAAAAATTCAAGCCGTGTTACTATTTGGTTACATCCAGTCACAGCTGGCATTCTTCTTCATCCCAAGAAAAAGAAGTAATAGGAAGGGAAGCAAAATTGTGTCCCAGAGCCATGCAGAAAGCTTGTATCAGGGGGCCCTTAAAGAAGGCTAAACGAACTTTTATTTTTAGAACCTGTTGTTAGGTGTTCCTCTGGTAGCTTAGAACAAATCGGAAGCTATCAATAGCAATGTAACTTAGTAATGATATTACTTAAGTTCATGTTCTGTAATCGAGACTGGAATGATGTCTTTTTCCACCAACAGACGACATCCTGTCAGTGGTGCTGGCCCTTTACATGCATGACAGCAGGCAGCCACTTCCGAATGCTGGCGAAGTTCTAATGTGTACCAAAGATACGACTGGCGAAGAGGTAAGGTGTGGGGTAAGATGAAGTTAGTCAAGAGGAAATGAGGGGTTGGAGGGGGACAATGAGGGCGTTAGCCAGGATATGGCGATCCCACTAAAGATGTTTTTAATTTAGGGAAGTCTGCTTTCGGAGACGTCCGCATCGAGTACAATTCAACTTCCTTTTTGAAATCGCTTTCATCGACGAAACTTGCTGCACAAACGTTAATTTTCTTTCACTTCACAAGACACTTACTTTATCAGATCGAGGTTAGCCTTTATAAATTACTATAGTGGCATATCCCATATCCCAAGGAGTGGACAGAATACGTCTCTCTCTTTCCTCTTAAATTTTTCCTTGGGCTAGTGTACTACAAATCTTCACATTCCCAGAAAGGTGATCAAGCGTTTGCATGGGGTCAAGGCAAAAGGTGACCAAAATCAGTAAGACAAAGCCCTACTCTTGCTTCTCGTTGAAGTTAGTATTAGAGTCTTAAGATATTTGTATGTTTTCGTCTCTTTCGACCTTGTTAGTTCAACTCTTTATTTCGACGTAAAGCCAACTCCTTAATCTGTTTATCTGTTGAGGTGACAAGGGGCGTATTTGTAATTATGTGTGTAATAGTAAACAACAAACAGTTTGGAACTTTGTGTCGCACTGCATAGCTCCTAATTATAAACAACAAAAACAACAGTTTCTTTATTTGCCCCATTTCTTTGAAACTATAATATATTACAATTAGAGATATCTGAAAACCCTGAAATAACTAAAAGGCTAAAAGTACCATGGAGCCAAAAATTAAAGAGTGGTTTGAATATATTTGATATCATAGGTGGAATTGCTTCTGCGACGTGCACTCGATGATAGTGAAAACCGACTGTACTGTATGATTAATGCTGACCACCTTGACTACAACGTCAGTCAAAAAGCAGTGCACTTCCTGAAGATGTTGATGCAAGAGTTTGGTGATGAGCGAAACAAAGGTTTGCTTTCCTATCAGTTTTTTACATACATACGGAACGTGTCTCTTTAAATATCCTAGACATAGATTGAAGAATAGGTTGCAATGATTCCTTTTGCTTACTTTTAAGTGAATTAATTTCTTCTTTCATAATTAATTTTTTATGGTAAAAAAAATATCTTGTTTTCTAAAGCCTATACCACAGTTTGTTATTAGTTTGTATGAAAGCCTTTGGTGGAAATACAAGCATCAATACTTTGTGATAGTTTCTTTGAGGATTTCGATTATTTGTGTGCATTCGCATACCGATTTTTAGTTAGCAAATTCAGCTCTAACGAAAGGTATCCAACCCAAATAAGAGAAAGAAAGAGAGAGAATAAAAAAGTCTTTATTTTGTTTTGAAGTTATAATACAGCTGTTTCGCAACGTCATCTGTTTGAAAGTCAGGTAGTGCAAGTGTTAGAGTACATAAGTAAGAAGTTTACTACAGTAATGTTTAAACGCTCAAACTAGTACCTAGATCTCTTGTTGACACTGGAGACGGTGCAATTCGTCAGCAAGAAATTTAATTTGGATACAAAATTGGTCTTTACTTTCCTAAATGAATGGGAGAAAAAATTCAAAAAATTAGGCCGACATTATTAAAACCACAAAAAGTATAATAATTATTGTTCTTCTAATAATTGCTCGTTTCTTTCTACTTCTTCAGACTTTGGACTTGTCATTATTTCAAGCAGCGAGAACGAAGATCATGCTTACATAGCTACAGCCCTGGAACAGTACAGAGTCAATCCCTACATGAACCTTCCCTCGCCTGGTGATATTATAAAGTACCTTGAGCGAAAGTTTAAGTCTGTCGGATATCAGCATGGAAAATTCTGCAAGCAAAAAGTTCAGTGGGTACCAGCTGCAGAAGCGGATCAACAAAGGTCCCCATTGATTTACTCAACTTTGATTACAAATTGAACGTTTGTTCTCTTAAGGTTTTGCCCGAGTTGAGGAATAAGCTCCACCCAGTAAACATTTGGCAATGGTACTCGCAAGCCCTTAGCCAGGAATTTTTGCGGGAGTTAGGGCGCGATCGAACGAGAAGACACGAGTCTCAGGGGGTCCGAGGGCATCCTCCCCCGGAAAAAATTGAAAGTTAGAATGTCTGAGACTGAAATGAAAAGAGGCAGGCAAAACAAAACCTGGATATTATTCAAACTTCTCACCTTCAAAACAAATTGGAAAAAAACATAGAGGATAATGCTGCTTTTGTAAATAGGTGGTCACGAAAAATGTGGATCTTCGCCGCCTGTTGATGTGTGAGCCCACCAATCGCACCTCCCCTCCCCTCCCCTCCCCTACCTTCACCTCC